>LLCE01000280.1:0-12766 GCA_001414415.1 Hymenoscyphus repandus
GTCTAATCATATGGGTAGAATATTTTCGAATTTCTTTTTTTGGCAGTCGTATGCAAGATTCTAATCTTCAACTACAAAGCCTATATACAGGTTGGCTTGCTAATGGGAAGAAAAATGGCCTTTCTGCTTATAAGATGGACAAGGACGCACCGGCTGGTGATCCGAACAGTATCTTCGATAATCCTCTGACTTCTCCTGGCTTATTCAATGCCTACTTCAACGTATGTGGAAACGACGATCCTGCCTTCATTTTTGATAAGGCAAAGACACCTGACGATATAAATTTGCTTGTGAGAAACATAAGGCAAGCAGAAGACGTAAGTTCCACATTACATTGCAGTTGAAACCTTCACCGGAAGTAAATTGACTGTTGTATTTAGTGGAGTTTTGCAGATTCAACAAAAGGGTATCCCTGTCGTCCTGATGCCAGGACCTTTTGACGCCAGTTGCTGAAACGGACGAAGAAGTTTAAAAATTTCAGAACAGTTTAAAGAACTCTTCTCGATGAGTAGAATATGTTCTCCTCGGTTAGAATTGAAGATGAAGGTTTAGCTGTTACGCCTGGGATAAATTATTGTTTTTATATTATTGGAAATATCACTTATCAAGTAACTAGTAACCGGCGTTTGTTAGAGCAGTGCACCGGAAGTTTCATCTACTAAGCTTATGTCTTGCTAAGTACATTATGCCTCCCAGCAATGAGTCAAGTTGCTCCTCATTTTCGAACGGAAATTTCCTCCATTCTCCGCGGCATTTTCACATAATGATAGCTATAATGTTTGCTAATCGCATCGCACTTCCTGAGCCAACAGGAAGCAGACAGCGACGATTTGAACAGCATTTTCCTTCTTACTTCAAACTAGAAAACTTCTCATGGACAAAGCTATTCACTTCTTGCTGTATCTGAGAATAACTCAATTCTGTTTATTGAGACTGAAGATGTGTTTCACGAAAGAAAACAGTGTTTGATTACCCCCTTGGAATGGCCAGCTGAGTAAAAAGAAGGTTTTCACCTCGCACCTTGTCAATTTGCATTGATATTTATCAATGCACTTTTTGTGGGACAAAATTCACTATAACCAATTTTGAGAGACTTCACTAACGAAACTCGAAATCACAAGGTCGTGCCGCCTGCACTATATCGCCTAGTTCTGTTAATTGACACTTGTTCACTGCTCTTTGAACCGCAATGAATTATAAATACATGGATATAACGATATATATAATTTAATTTATGTTAAAACTGGGAGCAGGAAACAAATTCAAAAGACAGTGACTACGAATTGTATGTTCTGAAGAACAGTCTTCTCAGCTCAGCTATAACAAAACTATATTACTCTAAGCTCCCATCTTTTTGATCATCAACCCGAACATCTAAGGGGAGCCTAGAGAGAATATCAGCAGATCCAACCTCTTCTCTACCTTTGTATTCAGATTTGACATTGATTGAACTTCTCCTCGGCCCCCGTCCTAGTCCCAACGCTACGACTAGTCCACTTCCAACCTCTCAAAGATATTTTCTAACTCTGGGTCTTCTTCTACATTGATCACAAGAGCAATATGGAGAACAGCGAAATTTCCCCCTCTAGAGGTTTCTCAAATCGAAACAACGCCATGAACCATTCTGAAGCCGAAAGTCAAGCGGCAGATTGGAACCTGTTAACAGACGAGATAGTCTATAAGTTAGCAACCGCAAAATGCCATGGGGATATTTGGAAAGCCCTGGCAAATATGCTGACGGTAGTCATGCGGTCTCTTCGCTCAAATGGTTTCGACACAAAAAAAACCATACCACTTTATACATCTCGGGACATCGAACAGCGTTTTGCTTTCCTAAATGAGAATAAACAGAAAAGTTCAGCTGTCATGCTTGCCAAAAATCCTAGAAATCTTGCTCTAGAGGTTCGTTTGGATTTCTTTCAGGGGCGTCTTGTTAATGAGGTAGATTGGGAGTCTTTCATGCAAGATCCGAATACCTTTAGTGATAGTCAAAGAAAAGTTCTGTCAGGTATAGAGCTTCAACAGGCTCTGTTGGACGCCGGTATTGGTATTCCTAGCCCGGTGAGTGCGCGGGTGCCTATTTCTATCCACCAAGAATCGTCCAAAACAAAACATCAGGATGAGAATCGTGAACAGGTCAATGTTAACGCACTTTTGAGTGCTAATATGAGCATCAAGAATATAGTAATTATCGACACGTCAGATTTCTCTTCTAGCGACTTCGTCCAGGAAGATTATGAGGGCCGAAAGATGACAGATCTTGGCAATGATACTTCCGCGGATGCTGGTGGCAAAAGCATCGGTGCTATTGTCAATGAACTCTCTGAAAATCCCTCTGGTAATTTCTTGGATAATGAGCATGGGAAACCCTCGGAATCATCCTTTGGAAATGACCACTTGCTGCATACTGAGTGCAACCGCATCATGGCTCTTGAGCCGCGGAAACTCCTCACTGGTGTCATATGGGAGCACGATGGTGAGGTCGAAAGGCAAATTGAACAACAATTGGATCTAGAATTTCGAGAGCTCGAAAGACATTTAGAAGAGTATCGCGAAGCCCAGATGTACAAGGAGCTGTCTATCCGACAAGGCTGGGGAAACCAGTACTGGCCAGCTTTACATCAAGCCTGGAGGTGTGAGAAAGGTGAAGTTGAAGCTTCCCCACCAAATGGTCCAGATGGTGAGTTATCTGCCATCGAGATCTCTGAATAATTGCGCGGTCAGGTTAGTAAAAATCTGTTAGACTATTCTGGCTTTGAAAGCTAGGCGGAGAAAGTAGTTGAGGTGTTTGCTTTTGCTTTGCTTTAGAATTTGATAGTCATAAGAATCGAGAGAATGTGCTTCAAAATACGATCATTCGCAAAATAAATTGCTTCTATCAACCCTAATAATATGTCCACCAATGAATAATATGTTTGTAACACAGCAGTCTTAATTGCATGTTTTACATGAGCCAGGGGGGAGTAAAGAAAGCCACTGACATAGGCACCTTCCGAGCCCAGTTATGCTTCCTTCCCTACCCTTTTTACCCAACCTCCATTGCCAAATTACCATATCTTCAAGTTCATTGTATCAATTAACAGAACGAGCAAAATGCTAACAATGTCTACCTTTACCTCCACATCTATCCAGTCCCCAACCTAGAATCTCACAACCTCCGCCCTCCTTCACGAAATGCAACAGAACCTGGACGCTAGCGGAAATGAGTATCTCTCGCTATAAGCCTAACGCAAGGTATTCATCTCCTCAAAGCAATTAACCCGATCCAAACCTACACAATCCATAGTCGCAAAGTGCAGTTCGCGAAATTAGTAACCTACCAGGTTTGGCGAGAACCTGGATTTGGACCAGTCTTATCTGGATTCAGCTGAGATTTACGAAGGAAGGATAAGGTCCACTGAGGCCTTAGATCAGTCTAGTACATGGGAAGAGTGGAGGAGAGAGCACGAAGGGGCAAGAACCAAAGCTGGCGTGGTAACAAAACTTATTCTTGCCGCCACAAGTCTGCCAAGAATTTCAACGGAGGTAAAGTGGTAAGCGTCTGCGCCAAAAAGTATGATACAGAAAGGCAAAACTCCGCTCAAGGAGTAGAGAATGTAAATAATTTTCTGGATCTATCTCGGAAAGTTAAATTTATTCTCCTAGAATCTGAACGACAATATAGTTAATATCTTATATCATCTTAAAGACTTACACCACAATGTAAGTAGAGCTTTAACCTAAGCTCTTGGGATCGAAAGATTTTATATTCCACAACCAGACGTTAGTGCCTGAATTGCAAAATTGTCACATTACGTATCGATGTACATCACACTGACTTGTTTCTTCCCACTAAAGGGCCTCGCGTCCGGACATTCCACGGGATAATCCAAATATTTGGCAACATCAGTATCAGAGATCTTGTGCTTTCGACGATCTAAAAGTGCTGCAATCTCCGTAGATTTCGGGCCAAGATTGAGGATGCTGAAGGCGTCATACTGAAATTTGATGCTTTTAGTCAGGCGAGTGAGTTTTACCGTCTTGACTTTCTCCAAGCCTGCAAATTGTTTTCATATCTGGATTTATCAGTTCAAAAACTTTGTCGAGTCAGTATCTTGTCTCTGCTACTCCTGCTCGAGTGCCATTACCTTAGCCAATGATCATGCAAGGTTTGAGACTTGCAAGGGTGAAGAGGAGCTCGTAGTGGTGCGCTATGTCCTGGGCTACCTGCTCCTGTGGTAAGCTTAGGGATGTCGCGATGTGATTGAGAATATGTTGCTCAGAAATAGACGGAAGAGCTAGATTACGAAAGGTGAAAGTGCGTGAAGTACTTGAATTTAAGATATTGCTGGTAATCAATTGCAAATTGAGTAGAATTATTTCTTGACAAAAAAGGCTAGAGGGCGATCACTGCGCTGTGTTCATAGTTGGATTAGCACCACCCCCCTTAAAAGATTCTTTGTTCTTTTGCTGGAAAGAACAAGAGACTTCTGCAATTAGTTATCCTGAAATGCAATATTGATGGGTTGAGCTCTTCCTCAAAGGCATGACGCAGTTGCAATATCACAGGTTGAAACCCTTCCATTGCTAAATATTATTGAGCTCATAAGCCCGAATCTCTATTCTCAGAGCGGAGACTATCGCCATTTCATGCTAGTAGAATACTAAGGTTGATTCTCTACATTTGAAGAAGAAAATTTGTCCGACATTCTGTGTAATGGCCAAAGGATTAAGGGACCTGTTGTTAAATTACGCGGGATATATAGCTAATCTTACCATGATGATGTGGGGCATTAAGAACTTGTTTACTTGATGGTGTATATGAAGGGTACCGTAGAGCGTTTACTGTTTACCTTCTTTACATCAACGCATTCAATCGACTCACCGCAATCCCAATGATTCAAGGAAGACAAGGTTCGTAAAGACGTAATTAATAAACAGTTATAGCAGCAGACTGCGAATATTGACGATGTTTTTGCTTACTGCAGCTATCCCGTGAAGTTGTCAGCGTAGAAATTTGAAATCTCCCTCACCATTAATCCCTTCGGAATTTAGGACGGAGATGGAGCTAGTCAAGTAATGAGACTTCTAATTGTCTTCGAAGCTCCGATGTACCATATATGGTACAATGAAGCTCCGCCGTCATCGAGCAGAGAAAGTCCTCTTGGTTGGGCATGTGTCTTCTAGTGCTCCCAAGCTAGATAAGGCAATGGCCACACGAGTCCAGGTGATAAGATTAAGGAATGTAGCAGTGGGTGTTGTGTAGCGTAGAATCTCTGCCGTGTTGTTCAATGCTCACTTTCACCTTAGTCGTAAATTAGGAAATCGTTGGAAAGGTAGGTGAGATGCGAGAAAAGGTGGGCTAGCGGCAGGCAGCAAGTAGAGCAGCAGATTATTTGCAGGGGTCTTAGTGACACGTGAGTATTGGACACGTGATTTGGCGTGACTTTCGCGATGGCTGCCTGATCTAAAAATAAAGATCTCACCTTCACGTCAATCTTCCTTTCAAGCCACCATGGACATATCTTAACACATAAAACCCTCTCTGAGTCGAGGATATCCTCTACTTTTTTCTCATCTACCATCCACCATCCACTATACACCACCAACTCTGGTGCCTTTTCCCAATCTCCAATTGCATCTCCTTGGCCCTCGCCTTTAATTTTAACCTAATCATCACAACAATCATGCCACCGAAGCGCAAGACACCAAGCGTTGCTGAAGAACCTGAGGCTACCGATTGGAATGCAATGACGATCGCAGAGCTGAAGGTTGAGCTTCAATCTCGCAATCTTCCAGTATCGGGCAACAAAACCACTCTGGTTGAACGAATGAACAATGCAGACGCGCATGCCCAAGCATTGAATGCTCAACAACCTGATTGGAACACTTTGACCATTGCACAACTCAAAGTCGAGTTAGGAAACCGTGGCTTGCCCATTTCTGGCAACAAGACAACTCTAATCAGTCGCCTCGATGCTTCAGCAGGTTCGTATCTTTGAACACCACTCTGTGGAATTCGCAATGCTGATTTCAACACTAGGAACACGTAATTCTGCTCCGGCTCCAAAGAGAGCTCGTGCTGCGCCTCAAGAATTCTCTAATGCTGGCGATTCAGCTACTTTCAGTGGTTCGGACGAGCGACGTTTACGACCATTTGTTGACGGGCCCGACGAGTCATATAAGAAGAAATTGAAGAAGATCAAGACCGAGCGCCTTTTCATGCTCGACAGACAAAAGAGTGTTGACAAGGATGGATACCCGTGTGAGAAGTTTGACATTGCTGGAAGCACTGGAAATGTGTACCATACTACCATTGGTAGAAGTCCAAATTGTGTGTGTATGGATGCTGTAAGTCCCACTCTTGGCCTTTGGTTCCCTTACTAAATATTTGATAGCGTATGCGTGGCCAAAAGTGCAAACACATCAATTGTAAGATAAGCAAATTCTCGGTAGTCTTGATTACCAATCTTTAACACTTGTTAGATGCCCTGATTATCATTCTCAAGGCCCCTGCCAATCTCTGCTATCAACTCGCATTTTTGTCAACAGAAATTGAGTCCATATTCGCGAATGCTCCAGTAACCCGCGCTCCAGAGCCCGAGCATGACCACGACCACGTTGAAGACGAAAGCATGTATGCAGGCAAACGCAAGGCCATCGAAGCAGAGTGCCCAATCTGTGTCTTTGACATGGAAGAAGGCGAGGAACTCGTTTGGTGCAAAGCAGCATGTGGTCAAAACTTTCACAGGGAGTGTTTTGATCAATGGAAGAGAAGCAAGAACGGCGGTACCGTTACTTGTGTTTATTGTCGCACTCCATGGCAAGATGAGCTTCCAGCTGGGGCAGTTCCTGGTAGTTTGGCGGCTCTGAAGCATATGGCACCAAAGGTTGGCGGCTTTCGAAATGTCGCAAACCTGCTACCACAACAGCAAGGTCATAGTGAGCATGATCTTGAGGGCTACGAGTAAGACTTTATTACTATCTAATGATGCACGATCTAATGAAATGAATGAGCGTGGAGTTTGGCGTCCTTTCTGCTCTTTGCTGTAGTGCATATGGAACGATGTCTCAATCAGCTGGAATTGGGAAAAATTTCCGCTTCTCATGTAACCTCACAATACCCTGAAATATCACGAGCTTATCTCAAACACGATATAGTCATTGCGCACTTCTGCATTTCTCTAAATGCTTGCAAGGCAGTTCTGTGATACTATACTGTTTTCACGACAAGCCAATTTCTGGACAGCCAAAGGCGCCTATTAATGACTAAGAGGCACCTGGCGATTACATGCCTGAGATTGCGCTTGCATTTCAGGGTCGGAGATGTGACATAGCACGAAGGAGTCGATCCTGCGGCCACACACTTTCAACCAAACCCCATTTCCTTGCCACCCCTTTCAACAATTTTTCCGATTTCCCAGCAAGAATTACAACTATGAAATTCGATTCACTGCGGAGTGTGGGAGCTTACCTTGCGGTTTTCTTGCATCGACGCGTGTGGGCACTCTCGATAGTGGAGGATCAGCACATCATGCTCCCTCCTGCCGAGACGAGTGATCCTAAGGGTATCAACCTATGGAGACACTGTGAAGAATCTCGTGTCGATGATCTATTATAATTTGAGACCTTTGCGGCTATCATCTCACTTCGAATTCCTCGCCAGTAAAACTTCATCCCCCTTCTTTTAACTCTTGGATATAATTGCTATTTGGTGAGTGAGAGGTTAACATTTACTAGCTGCAATAGTTATAATTTTACGCTCACCGGGACTCTCCGCCGCGATATCCCAGTCGGCGGACCTATGCCCTTTGTCTTCGTACAATGGAATTACACCCTTCCATCTGGCACGCCAATGGTCATTTCGAAAGACCTTGAGTTGTCGTTTTTAACTTACGAACTCATTCAAGACGATGAGTCACCAGTATTACGAACTTGTCCATCATATGTTCCAGCCGGCAAATAATGCTACTTAGGCGAGGAAAACTGGCCAGACATGAAGAAGGGACAGGTTATGTTGAGGAGTCATTTGAGTGTTCCGTCGTATTACGGTTTTGTGGTAAGCTTCCGGGCACATGGGGTTGAGAGGATAAGAGCTGATTTATTGTACAGGGAGATATAAGCATTCTGTTGGATTCACGTATTAGGGGAAGGATAAATAAACCTGATGAGAGACTGTTTTGTCTAAAGGCAGATGTGAAATTAAAGGCAGCCAAGCAATGAGTTAAAATTTTCACAAATTCAGCGCTCTCTCCGCGGAATGCACTTCATCCACCGGATATTCGGACCTTCCACAACCACAAATTCGTATCTCACGAAACCAGTTCCTTTGAATAATGGCCAAAACCAATCGTATTTACTGGCCCATAGTCGTCTGAACTTCTCCTGAAACAAAAACAGTCTCCATGTGCACAGGGCCCCTCCAGATCGCAGGAGAAGCTTATTTTGTTCTGTGCGAGTGGTGGGTATGAGCTTGTTCAGCTTAAGCATGTGTTTAGTTGTTTCATGCTTGTTTCTGAAACGAGGAATCTAGAGATCTAGACTATGAATACATGCAAAGTTGCCTTTGAGAAATCTAGCCTCGCTTTTGGGTATGTTGTGGTGAGTGTTTGCATGGTGCCTTACTCAAGTAAATTTGGAATTCCCTATCCGAGATTTACTGATGTTCCACCTCTAGGTTTCTGAGAAATGCTATTTAATAACGCCGGAGAGGATTTTACTACACGCATATATCTCAAGTAGATCTCTCAATCAACTAATCTCTAATTGCTTTCCAGTTCGTCCGGTTCCGTCTCCAGCCAAGCTCCGGTCAAGGGCTCACAAAGATCTGTTCGTTACTCTTAACATTTTTAAACCAAGCGAAGCAACAAACTAATACAGTAAGCCCTCGACATCAGGAATCTTCAGCAACGACTAACAAACACCTGTTCACTTCAAGCATAATGTATATCTCAGCCCTTCTTTTCCTTCTCTTCCTCGCCTTCTCTGCCACATCCCTAGCCATCCCACACAACACCAACGGCTTCGAACGCGCCCTCGACTACTCCCTCGACGTAATAAAAGGCCCCAACGGCCCTCCTTCTCCCACCGCAGACGACGGTTTCAATAGCGCCCTCGACTATTCCCTCAAATCCATCAACAAACCCTCCACACCACTCACCCCATCCACTTCTCCCATCAAAGCCGAAGGGGTCTCCACCACACCACAAATGAGCTTACCAGCTCAAGCAACACTAGTTAATGCCACGGTTTCATGCCGCGGTGGAGAATTCCAGAATTCCGATACGGATATTCAGCAGATTGTGTGTAGGGACTATTATAAGTGTGCAGGTGGCAGGGAGACGGAGACGGTAGAGCAGGATGGAGTCGTATTGTTTGGGACTACGTGTTTGGAGTGTGAGGCCGGGCAGGCAGGTAATAAGGTAAGTGGGTGTACTTTCACAGAGGTTATCTTGTAGGATGATGGCAACTAGGAAGAGATATGAATTATTATGTGTTTAAGAGATGCGTATAATAGATGTAATAAACCTTGGTGGGCAAAAGTTCATGGTATGAGGGCCAAGAGAAACAAGTCCAACGCTCCAGATTGTGTTCGTGAAAAATTGACATTGACATTGATCGACGCACTTGATCTAAGATATATATCTCTAGTGAGCTCCAATAAGAAGCAGAATTTGTTCATGTGAACCATTCCGGGACGATTTCAAAGTTCTATTACCTTGAATACAGTCCTAAGCGAGGCGCTCATGCTTACCTAATATTATCTGTCGGAAGGCATCGGATATTCTCGGAACTCGGCGACTTTCCTATCAAAGTTTCTGTGATCTTGCAGCTGTCCAGTTCCGAACAGCATCCTTGAGAGAGTAGCCTCGCATGATTCCCGATGTTCACCGGCGACCTGGTAGACTCGAGTTGTCGCCGACTTGAACACTCGGCTGCCGTTTGGAGCCGCACACTCTACATTAATCTGACAACTTGCTCAGTTTCTGCAGGGAGTCTGAGCCTAGGAGCCGTCGTATTACAAATGGCCGCTGATGACTCGCACATGTCGTTTAGTATCCAAGATGAAATTGCCTTTGTTCAGGTTATCTCGGGGACCTGCTCGCCGGGCACAAACGAACGAAAAATAGAATTCCGAAATGGAAACCAAAGAGGGCCCTCTGGAAGCTCCGGCGATCTCAAGTGGTTGCTGGTCTGTTCTCCTTACGTGCTTAAATTATGAAGATGGGTGTAAACGTGTGTCTAGGAGAATCGAATAAGAGTTGAGATCAAAATTCCACGTACCCTAGTTCTCATTTCACCTTTCCTGTCCTATTTCGGACGATTAGCTAGAATATCCCAGATAAGATAAAATAATGATGTTCATTCTCTCTACTAAGATAATACACTAGGCCAGATCCCTCAGATAGTACCTAGGTGTATCCAAAGTTTTGACCCACGCTCTTCCGTCTCCGCCTCTAAAATGATTAGAGAATGCTTTATTTAGAAATAACAACTAGGTCACATATGTCGAGAATTAAGTGTATTTATTACTACTTACATTCCTCATGAGTCCTCCTGGTTTGCAGGCCCATGGAAACTAAAATCGAATAGTTTCGATGAGACGGACAGAGACCAGCTGGCCCCGTGGTCATGCGGGATGCCTACCCTCGGAGACTTTCAAGTACGTGAAGGTTCTCAAAGTGGATTGATCCCGGGACGTTGGACCGCATGAGGAGAATCTGGCACAGTATAACAGGCATTATCTGTCATAAGACGGCGAAAAGTTTGATGGAGGGTGAGATGAGTCTCTCTCAGTCAACGACAGCTTAAAGAGTACATAAAGAGTCTATTCTTTCCACATTTTTTGACTCATTGCCTCCATCGTTCTCATTCAATTTGCGTCTCCAAACAAGCTCGACAACAGAAACAGTCATGACACTTACAATCCCTCGAGCCTGGATTCTCTCCATGATCTTACAGCTTGTAGCTCTCAGCTCTCTCACATCAGCTGCCCTCCCTTTCGGTCATCTCGGCCCAGAAAATACAGTTCTCTTCCTTAACGGCTTCCACTTCCTCTCCGGCGACACTACTGCCCAAATATCCGCCAACCACTGGTGCGCCATCATATCTGATGACTTCCTCCAATGTGTTGTGTACAACACAGCCACCACACCCACTCGTCTCGCCGGAATAGAATACATCATCTCTCCCAAAGCTTTCGAATCCCTTGACTTTGAGGAACGGCAACTCTGGCATAGCCATCAGTACGAGGTGACTTCTGGCTTCTTGACCGAACCAGGCATGCCTTCCACTGTGGATCATGAAATTATGAAGATTCTCGTTGGGACATATGGAAAGACAGTCCATACGTGGAGGTATGATCAGGCGAATAGTAGCATTCCGATTGGAATTCCTGAGTTGGTCATGGGGTATACTGGGGAGAGTCAGATCACGCCGGATTTTGTGAAGAAGAGAGATGAGCTATTTGGAGTGAATACCACCGCCATCAGGGAGTCGAGGAAGGATATTGTGGCACCGCCTGTGATTGAAGGAGCGGATAGTTGGAAGTATGGGTATGTCTTGACATATGGGTTGGTGAATACCACATCGAAGACGGGATTTAATCACAGTGTGAAAGATGCTACCACTCACGAGAGAGTCATGGCATAGATAGGTTTAGTATGGTGTTGTTTTCGAGATGAAGTTATCACGGGGCCCTTGTTTGACATTTATGTGTGTTAATTCAGTGGGAAATTCAGGTGTAAGATAGGCAACAAGATATTCCACTCACATGACACTCTTTTCGTGCGGTTTGCTGGTGGTGCTCATTATCTACAATGATAGTAAATAACACGACGGACGCTTCTAGTTTTGCAGAGCATGCGGGTAAAATTCAGTTATAGATTGATTATAGGGCTGTTCCTTTACAAATTAAAGAAGAGTCGAGGTAGTTCTTTTGGACCATTTCAACACTGCTTAGAAGAAGAAAAGTACAAAGTATAAATACTAAAAGAAACCCCAGTATACCAAGATATCGTCTACATAATTTTGATTAAACGATTAAAATCTTCAATACGGATTAGCCTTCCTCTATTCCTCGTATCCTAATTTAATTTACCGCCTGTACCATCTTATAGCTATGTAACCACTTTCCTATAACTTATAATAGAGTTAGTTTAATACTTATATTGAGTTGTAAATTATATAGAATATTATAGAAACGCGGAATTCCATTATAATTATAATCTTCTGTCAAATTCAGAGAAAGATGACCAACCTATAAGGAGAGAAGGCTACTATAGTAGTAAGTAGGAAGGAAAGATAAAGAGAGCACAGATTATTAACTAAGTGTTTAGACTCAGAGGAGTGAACAGCTATATTACAGCCTCATGCTTATGCTTAGCAGAACACGATAGCCGCGTCTTTTTAATATTCGCGACCCTTCGAGTGGACCTCGACCTTGCCAGTCTGTAGTCACAGCTTGACAACAGGCTCATGCCCACTCTCGGCAGCCCAAGACAGCGGCGTCTGATTATATTTACTATCCTTCGAGTCGACCTCGACCTTGCCAGTCTATAGTAACAGCTTGACGACAGCCTCATGCCCATACTTAGCAGCCCACGACAGCGGCGTCCGATTAAAGTTATCCTTCGAGTTGGCCTCGACCTTGCCAGTCTCTAGTAACAGCTTGACAACAGCCTCATGCCCATTCTTAGCAGCCCACAACAGGGGCGTCTGATTATGGCTATCCTTCGAGTCGGCCTCGACCTTGTCAGTCTCTAGTAACAGCTTGACAACAGCCTCA
>LLCE01000281.1:0-12142 GCA_001414415.1 Hymenoscyphus repandus
AATTATAGTTATTTAACCCTATACTATCTAAGCTAATCGAGTATAGACCCTTATAGATATTTCCTTAGGTCGTACTTATATATTATAACAGGGAGATAGCTACGACCAAATATATCTTGAATTAGAGTGTGAAGCTGCCTACTAACTAAGAATATAAAAACAACCCCTTTTATCCTTCTCGCCTAGTCACGTGTATACGAACCACGCGTTAAGGTCACATGACTAAATATCCCCGATATAATATAAGGACACGCTAGGACGGAAGAGGGATAGTATAACGAATTACGAGATTAGTTACGTATAGCTCTAAGACCTTAGGCTTAAGAGGAAATATCCTCTAGGAGACCTTAGACTATTATAAGAGAAGGAACTAATTATAAGCTAGTAAGCGGTCTAGGGATTTTATAGTATTTAATAGTACGTAACACGAGGGTCGACTAGGTCGACAGGCGACCGAGTCGACCTAGAACGAAAGGGTCGACTAGCGACCCTCGCGTTCCTTAAAGTATATAGTCTAGGTCTTTACCTATTAGATAGGAGCTTCGTACTTAATTAAATATAGTAACTGAATTATATTATTTTATTATATAGTTATTATTACGAGCTAAGCTTCTAAGCCTAGTAAACTAGTGATAGTCCGTATACTTCTATATAGCCTATAAACTATAATAAGTCCTTAGCTACGGGGTAGTTAAGAGCCGAATCGTGATACTATCCTACCGGTCCGAGACAGGAGCGACTCGGACCCTATAGGAATAGCCCTTGGGTTTCAGGTGAAACCTAGAAGAGAAGAGAAGAGAGGGAATCTAACTCGGGTTCCTGATATAGACCGTCTAGCGGTCCAGTTATTACCCGGGTCACGTACTTTAAACATGGACCACCCTTACATCATGTATTATCACGTGATATTGTCCAGCGGACTAACCAACGAGGGCGGTCCGCTCCGAACGCTTAATTAGACCGCGAGGATATGAAGTGGCCTCCTGCATTTTGTGAGGTCAATTAATGGTCGTGACACTACTATTTATAGAGTAATTAAGCCACTCAGATCAATGATATTATGTCCCTCGTAATATATATAATAGTTTAGGTTATCCTGAGGAAGACTTTCGTTAGCATTCATTTTACATGGCTGGTTAAGGAGAAATGATATCGCCTATAGGCCCTTATGCTCTCACCACAGTGACAGGCTCAGTGTCTTTCATTCGTCCGCGTGGCAGGTTGTTACGCCTAGAAGGGAATTCTGCCAGACGTTATACTAACTATAGCTCATTGAGAAACCTACAGATCTGCTATAACTAGCCTCTTTAAGTTTGGCCCACTTCCTGAAAGCCTATTATAAACTATAGGCAGCCGTTCCTGACGGTAAAAACATTATACTAAATTAATAATACATTGTCCCCGCTCCCCCACCCCCGCACTTCCCTGGGACCTCCACTTCCTCCACCTCTCCCCGCACCCGTGTTTTGAGTTCTTATTAGCTCCTAGCTGATTAAATCTGCAAAGTCGGAGACATATGTTCTATTAAATACTCAACTTCGGGTTAACAGAACATACATTTTTGTACTCTTAGATGATTTACAAGGGCGCTAGTGTGAAATCTAGCATATGACTTACCTTTTATCTTGCAATTTAAGGTAAGAAATATGTTCGATGACCGAAACCTGTAAACGAGAATAACGTTAGTGAGTGTGACCTGGAGGGACTGTTCTAAAATGGCATGTACCACCGGACAATTTGGCTCATTCCTGGATCAAAACAAAGTGTTCGCGCTCACAAGGAATCACTCTAGTTGAGGAGAACGCTGGAGTGCCAGTACTGAATTGAATTATACAGTTTTTGCTGATAGATAGTGCCTTCAATGTTACTGTCTCCTAACTGGCTCATATTTATATCCAAAGTCTCAGTGTGTTATATATCAGTGTGATGTACCACGAAAGACCAAGTATCAAACTCAACCGTCGAATACGCTATTCGAAAGTGCTGGGTAGATTGTCAAGGAAATCCATATATCTGCAAGGGATTCAAATATCATCATAATGATCATTACCATATATGTTGGTGTTTTTGGAGCTGGTTGAATACAACCTATTTTACTGGAAGGAATTTGTAGTACATGACTTACTTTCTAGAAGAAGCACGCTCGCCGATCTTTCAATTGAATTTAGCCTGGACCGGTTATCTCAGTGTAGCCTAATATATATAAAATACCGATTTCTGATCTGAAAGCTGGTGGCATAAATTGGTTGTCCAGATTTCCGAGTCCAGAACTGCCTTGTCTGTTGTCGGTTTAGAAAATAGGCTTGTTCTCCCCTGCTTGTACTAATACTTGATTAATGGGCTTAAAACTTAGCTTATAATAGAAGCTACAGTTTTCTGACCATAATGCCGGCATATGAACACATCCCTACAACTAGGACTCGTTGGGCGATCAATAACAGGACGGACTGTGAATGACCGGCTTAACCACACGCTGCAACATACCCCGCTCAGTATGTTAGCTAGTTTAAAAGGGATTAGAACGGGAACGAGCTCCGGTACTCGTCAAGTTTGAGAATTCCAAACGATACTTATAAGACAAGCATTCGGAAAGGATATCCCATGGTACAACTCATACGGTGGATTCTATTATTCAATCTTCTTTGTCCCGGTGGGTATTTCAAGCATGCTCTTCTCACTTCTCCTTTTCGCTGCCACTATTGCCATCACCGACGCTAATCCCGTTGGTGGGCGTGTTGACGGATACTGGTATGAGAAGATCAAACACAACGGCGTCAATTTAAATGGAAATTCAAAATATGTTATCTACCGAAATGTCAAAGAGTATGGCGCCAAGGGGGTGGCCTCACAGATGACTCGGCAGCGATCCAGAAGGCTATCAACACCGTCGACGGCTCTAGCATGACAAACCGTACCGGTGGCAATGGTCTTATAGGACAGCCTGCCGTCGTCTACTTCCCCCCTGGCATCTATCTTCTTAACAGTGCCATTAGAAACATTGTAGGAACTGTGCTCATGGGTGACCCGACAAATCGGCCGACCATCAAAGCCGGTGTAGGCATCAAGGACACGACTTTATTGGTCGGGCAAGGAGCTGGTGGTGGTGGACTTAATACTTTCTACTACGAGATTAAAAATTTAGTTCTCGATTCGACAGCAGTGCCATTTACCAAGGATTTTGTGGTTATTCAGTTCAGCGTCAGTCAGGCTTGCCAACTTTCGAATATCTTGATCAACATGCCTGTGGGCGCAGTTGGGATTAAGGGTACTGGCCACGTTGGGATTGTCACGGCAGGCCAGGTCATGCCGTTATTGATGAATGACTTGCAAATCGTGGGTGGCTCCATCGGATACTCGGCAACAGCCCTGCAACTTCACCTTAAGAGTATATCCTTCAAAAGCACGTGGCCAACTCCTTTCATAATCTGTCCTGCGCCAAAAACAATGCTAACGTACCGGTAGATGTGTTGACTGGAATCAAAGCCACTGACACTCTCATTCAAGTGACTGGGCAGAATCTTCATTTGGAGGGCTGCAAGATTGGAATTGATACTACTAGTGGTGGTAGTGGTCACTTAAGCTTGATCGACTCGACTGCGGCTAATACAACTACTCTGTTAAGCGCTGCCACGTCTGCTACCATGTCAGGCTCACTATTACTGGAAAATGTGATTGTCGACCGATCTGTTGCGGAGGTAAATCAAGCCCATCGCCAACCTTCGAAGAAATGACTTCTAATCTCCACTTCACAGACTGTTAAAATAGGCGGAAAGACTGTTCTCACAGGCTCAATCCAGCCAGGAAATACTTGGATACGGGGCAATGTCTACTCTGGCGAAGCATCGATCGCTGCCCCGAGCTTTTCTAACGGTACACAATTCTCCACTTCTCGCCCGGCAGCTCTTGTGGATAGCAAGGGCTCTTATTACACGGTAATTCCTCCAACCTACGAGGATTATGATGTTACAATGGTAATTAACGTGAAAGATGTACCCAACTACAGGGTTGCTGGCGATGGCAAGACGGATGACACGGCTAGTTTACAAGCCATTGTCAACCTCGCCGCTGGTAAACAGGTCCTCTTCTTCCCGCACGGCACCTATATCCTAACGGATACTCTCCTCATCCCGCCTAGTAGCCGGCTTATCGGTGAAGCTTGGTCCCAGTTTAGTGCTAAGGGAAACAGATTTAAAGATCCAAAGACCCCGAAGGCTATGATTAAGGTCGGAAACTCGGGAGATGTGGGTCTAGCACAGATGACTGACTTTCTCTTTGCTACCGCTGAAATGCTTCCTGGTACTGTTCTGGTCGAGGTTAATATGGCAGGTGACAGGCCAGGCGACGTTGGTTTCTTCAATTGCCACTTCGCTATAGGAGGAATTGGTGGGTTATCCACCCCGAACAATTGCAACAGCCCCCAGGCCTGCAGTGCAGCCCGTTTGTGCGCACACTTCACGGCGAGCGCATCGGTATACTGGGAGAATTCGTGGGCCACTGGTAGTGGTAGCAGTTCAGCCCCTGGCGCTGCAGGTGGATTTCTGATCGAGGCACAGAAAGGGACTTGGTTGGTCGGTGTAGGCAGTGGTAAGTCGGATAGCCCTGAAGTCACTATAATTTGCACTTCACAGATGAAGCCTTCTATCTAAATATTAAATTGTATTCTAACACGGATTGGGAGCAGAACACCATGTTTTGTATCAGATCAACATCAACAACGCGAACAACGTTTTTGTGGGAATTGAGCAGGGCGAAGCACCTTACTGGCAAGGCACATCCAATACCGTGCTACCTCCTGCACCGTGGACAGACTCTCTACTATCCAGTGACCCCGACTTCAGTTGGTGTCCGGCTAAAGATGCTATGGTTCGTACTATCTTTTCAGCTCTTCGCTTAAACGTTTGCCATGCTACCGCGAGGTCCATTCATACATACTTGTAATTGATTGGCTGATATAATTAAATCAATAACAGTGTCGTATGGCTCTTTATCAGAAGGTAAGCGGCTCGTCGAACATCAACCTCTATGGCGGATCTTTTTGGAACTTCCGAGCAGGCCCCTCGCAGTCCATTTGTAATACCGATTGCCAGCTCAATGCCGTCCTCTATGAGAACAACACGAAGCTGTACAGCTACGGTCTGAGTACGATCAACTCGGTTAATATAGTGATGGAGACTGGCCCTGGTGGAAATAAGCGCGTAATTTCGGTTACCAAAGCTGCTAATGTTGGCGACGGGCTTGCAGGCTTCCCTCAAGACAAGACGGCCATTGTGGCAGCATATATGAGGCAGAGCAAGTGAGAAAGCGCCGAATATGTACTGAGATTTTACATTATTAGATATTGAATGATAATGAAGACTATCAAACTCCCATCAAAAGTCCCCTCTGCTATTATCTGCTAAAGAGGCAATTTTGTGTTCGTGAGCGTGTAGGTAAATTTAATATTATACTCGCTAGTCAAGAAAACTACACTTATAGCGATAACACAGTGTCATATTCAAGCAGGATAAATATCATGTCCCAAATTCACATCAGTCTTGCACTTAGAGTCTTTGCCAGCCTCTATAATCAACAGCCTTGATGGTTTGTTCAAGTGAAGGACACTACATGCTACCAATTGGAGTTACGTTGATAGCGTCCAGGTTCTTAGAGACCGCATCCCAGCCAGCAGCCTTTGCACCGCCCCCAGTGAAGAATTCGGCTGAGACCCTATCCCCTCGCAGAAGCCATTTGAAAAAGTGCGATCCGGCGGTGCCAACATCGCCAGCATTCAGATCATTAAAGGTATTCCCATGTCCCTTACCGTTGTTTCCCTTCCATGATGACACGTTGGCAGGCAGCGCTACATAATCTCGCTCACCCTATTCCAATAAATTTAGTAGAAGCTCATGTCAATACATACATAGTAGGCTGATGTAGGTGACATACATTTACATAGGCAATATCGGTAGGACCACCCAGAAAGTAAAATATTGTCTTGGTAATATTCCCTCCAACAGCGGTTGAGTTCTCAGGGCTCAATTGACCTGAGTTGAAGATTCCAACCGCACTAACGCGCGGGTCTGCTGCAACGCCGTAAGCTTCTAGACCTCCACAGCTCTGGCCCGCCGCCGAGATTCGAGAAGCGTCAATTTGTGTGTAATTTCCAGTTCCAGCATTTTTGACAACCCAATCGATTGACTCGGTCAGCATCGCTGCTGAGGTTGGCGGATCAGTCATGGAAGCTGTGGGTGCCCCATTGGCTATTACCATTATTCCCCAACTTGCCACCTCAGCTGCGAATTGGCCAAAGAGAGTCCCGATTGGGGCACATCCACCATTGCCCCATAGAACGACCGGAAGCTTGAGTCCAGCAGGAATCACCTTAGGTAGGTAAATGGTGTGTTTTGGCAAAGATGGATCGGTGGTGAAATTCTGTGAAAATGTATGGTTATTCTAACATGTCCACAGCAACAGTAGCTATTGACTAACAGCTGTGTAAGGTCCACGACCTCCACCAATGGGATATAGGCTAAGCTGACGCTGCTTCATCGCAGCTGCATCAATCAAAGCGGCAGTTGAAGCCAGGAAAAAGGAGTAATTAAGTTTCATTTTGTGAACTGTTGAATTGAAAAGACAAGTTTCTTTGGAAAACTTAGAGCGAATGATCAAAACTAGACATCCCTACTTATGTATTATATTAGGCCAAGGAGATATTTTTCGCTATTAAGCTTTTAATCTCCGCCTCCACGCTTTTACAAAAGGTTGACGCCAACAGCATATTAGCCGGCGGGTTTCAAGATTGCTCTTTCTGCGCTATCCTAAAAGAGATTCACGGCAAGCTTTGACGGCACATTTGCAGATGTTCTCGCTCGACCTATACTTGGCCGAATTGCTTAGCGGATTCGGGTTCTCAGAGAAAATCGTGGGGAAACTATATTGTTTTATCAAAGGAATGATGTCATTAATCAATGCAATATATCCCTTCGCTTAAGCTAATTGTTTTCTGTTCCGGTGTAAGAAATTTGAGGTCCCTTTCGGCCTTTAGTTCCTACTTCTCCCCCCTAAGATCTGATGTTGAAAACATACTCTGTATCACTTCGGTGACATGGTTTTGCCCTAGAATAAACGCTCAAAAGATGTGGCACTAGTATTAATTTGGTATCAAGTCTCAAGGCTATCTTACGTGTACAAACCATCCTGTAATTAGATAATCTATCTATTGACCCAACTTAGGCGGCACTCTTACCCGTATATATTCATTATTTGAGGAATGTTTTTCTTACAATGAACATTTTCAGAAAATTTAGCTGCACCTGAAGATGATATCAAACTTTGGTTTACGCCTCCTTACCCCTATATCGCAGACTCAGAATGCACGCCTCCGCCGGCCCCAGTGAGCGTTGCCCGACGCTTGGTCTTCGACTTTCATCTCGGCTGCGGGCAAGTTTGCGGCAAGTGGAGGGCAGAACCAACTTGCCGATAGTGGGGCCGGGTTTCTGGCTTCAATACCATCAAGAACATACTCAGTACAAACTAAACAAAATTTTAAAAAAAGAGACATAATCAAGAGGGACTTCCACGGTTCAAAATGTTGTTTCAATGTTGCGGAGGACGGTTCTTGGCAGTCCAAATCGCTCACTGGAACTATCTCACTCCCTGTCCTTCACTTCGCACAAACCAAGTCATATTTCTAAAGGCATTCAACGGCATATGAGCTGTCCTTAATAGTGCCTATCCCGCCATATAAACTGCTTTTGGGCTCGATTCTTAGCATACTTCTCACGGACAAACTGCTCAAGCGACTTCATTTCAGTCGATTTCGGCTAATGTTTGTCCTGACCTTGCTGCCCCAAAAATAGGAGTGATTAGTCATAAGGACGCATCATCCGGTGGAAAAAGGGGGCGCGGATTAATGATGCTATATTGATCAAACTAAAAGAATATACCGGTAGCAGATCTTATCAAATCAGTAATTCTGATTATCTTGGAAGCTTCGGGATGTGGAGAACACAGCAGCTTTGGAAGGTGGAGCCGGCTTCTGTCTAAGTACTTAAGGCTCAATATAATATCTAAGTTACGATCAATTTAGGATAGCCTACAGTCGGCCATAACATCACGTCAAGCTATAGGATATAGACAGACTTTCAAAAGACTACTGATCGTAGTGATTGTACAAGCCGTTAGGATACCTTTTCACACTCCAGATTTATTATTACCATCACTACGCCCAACGTAATTAATATATCATGATTGGAGTGTTCTATACTTTAGCTTTTCTACTAGCACCTAGTCTTGCTTATCCAGGGCATGACTCAGATTATGGCCAGCTCTCCTCAACTATAACACTAGCAGATGAGACGTAAGTGAAGACTCGTGTAAAAAAATTCCTTTGATATTGAACTCTTCTAACATCACATAAGTCGGTACTTCAAAAAAACCAAGCAATTTTCTCTTGAAAACCAAGACAATCTCTTAACTCGAGCCCCTTCTCCACGCCAAGAGCAATGCACACCCCTGAAACCCAGCAACCCCTCTCAGTTCTGGCTGGACCAAATGATACACAATGGACAGTCCTCATACCTTACTGGTACCACTAAAAGCAATTACAAAGTTTTCCGCGATGTGGTAAGAGACTTTAATGCCGACAATACAGGGAAAATGGATGCCTCTACCGCCATTCAGAACGCCATCACGAGTAAGTCGGATGTCCCTTGAAAGTCCAATTTAGGTAGTTAATGTGTTTTACAGCTGGGTCCAGCGCAACTCGAGCCTCTGGGACGTTTGGAACGACCGCACAACCCGCCGTTGTTTACCTCCCTGGCGGCACATATATACTCTCAAAGGGTCTTCAACTCTACGTTGGAACTATTATCATTGGAGATCCACTCAATCCGCCTGTTCTGAAAGCCGCGCCAAACTTTACGGGCACTAGCATGTGCAATGGGCAGGATCCAAAACACCGGTCCTTTGTCAGCTTTTACCTTGGGATTCGCAATGTCGTTTTTGACTCAACCAGTGCTAGTCCAACATCGAAGCTTATGCTTTTGGATTGGACTGTCAGTCAGGCTACTCAGGTCAATAATGTCAAGTTCAAAATGCCAATTGGAAGTAGCCACAGCGGAATAGCTACTCAAGATGTTTATCACTCTAACTTGATCATCGTCGGTTTAATGATATCTGCGCTTAAGATATATGCTTACATATCTATAGGGTGATGTGATGTTTGAAGGTGGTTCTGTCGGTATTAATCTACCTAATGGGTTGCAGTGGGCAATCAAAAATGCTACATTCCGGGATGTTACCACAGGAATTAAAGTCATTGGACAGCACATAGTAGTTCTGGGCTGCAGTTTCAAAAATTGCACCACTGGAATTGAAGCGAGTGGGCTTGCAGGCTCCTTGGTTGTTATTGACTCCATCGGCAGCCGAGTCAAGACCTTTATCAGCTCTGTTGACTCGAAGACCGCAAATAACTCAATCGCACTCGAGAATATTTCAAACGTTGGCACGACTGTTAGTCTCGGCGGGAATGTAAAGGTCTCGGGAAATGTATCTCAAGTGTGGTTTCGTGGGTCGGTGGTAAGTTTTCCGAATAAATTTCCCCCACATCACTTATCACGATTGTAGTACTCGAATAAGCGTGTGGCACTTCAGCCAGGAACTACTATCCCAAGCACACGTCCTGGTACGCTTCTTCAAGATGGGAAATACTTTACCGCGAGGCAACCAAGTTATCAGGAATACTCAATCGAGTCATTCATCAATATTAAAAACGTCAAAAGCTTTCCCGTCAGAGGTGACGGTACCACAGATGATTCAGCTAGCATCAATGCCATCTTAAAGCAGTATGCCTTCTGCAAGATCATATATTTTCCAGCCGGCACGTACATTGTTAAGAGCACAATATTTGTACCGCCTGGTACTCGTATTATCGGAGACGCCTTTGGTACAATGATTAGCGCTGCGGGTAGTGTGTTCCAAGATTCAAAAAATCCCGTGGCGATGATTAAGATTGGCAACCTCAACGACGTAGGAGTAGCACAAATCAGCGACCTATTGCTGACTGTCGCCGAAGTACTACCTGGTTGTAAATTGGTATGCTACAACCTGTCTTTTCTCTTGCTTTTGTTGACCAAAGACTTCTAGCTCGAGATAAACATGGCCGGATCGAGCCCAGGGAGTGTTGCGCTTTGGAACACGCACTTTAGAATTGGTGGCGGAATCGGATCTCAAGTACAAACTGGATGTGCTGGATCGCCTTGCTTGGCCGCTTGGGGGTTATTGCACCTTACCGCCAGTTCCTCTGCGTACATTGAAAATATGTGGGGCTGGACAGCGGATCATGATATGGATGGTAACCAAAGCCAAAATATTGCCACAGGTCGTGGTGCTCTGATTGAAGCAATCAATGGTACTTGGCTGGTTGCTACTTCGATGGAGCATCATGTCCTATATCACTACAATTTTAATCGCGCGGCTATGGTCTTCTCAGCTCTGCAGCAAACTGAAACGCCATACTGGCAAGGAGCTGCTCGTAAACTTGCACCATTTCCTTGGACAGATAATCTCATACCGAGCGATCCGACATTTGCGAGTTGTGGTGTGAATGACATCACCTGTCGAATGTCTTGGTATCAATTGATTGTTAGGTCTAAGGATATCTTCCTATACGGAGGTTCAGACTTGGCATTTATCTTTAGCAGTGGAGTATGCCCTACAAACTGTCAATTAAATGCCATTGACCTGCAAAATTCAACGGGTATCAATCTCTACGGCATAAATACGCGTAACTTTATAAACGTTATCACGGATGACGGGATACCAATTGTAACCCAGAAAGGGAATGAAGGTGGAATAGGCGCTTCTTTAATAGGGTACCTGGCTTAGCTATATTACTAGAATTATAATTGATTATTCTTCTAATAAAATAATATTAAGCGTTATACGGCAGCTTTACAAGTAGATATACCCTAGCTATTAAAGATAGCGAGGAATTAGACCTGGAATAGAGCGGTTCTAAGGAAATATATATCTATAAAGCTTTTCTATTACAGGTAAGAATTAGTAAAACATATATTCTATATCGCTAGAGTTATTATAATATAAAGCACCTACCTTTCTCGACTCCTATAAGGAACTGTAATAGTAGGGAATTACGATTTAAGTATAAGGTTAGATTACTATAGAAACTAATCTCTACCTTTCTTCTCTAATTCTCCTACTACCCTAATATATAAAACGTATCCGTTTTACCTCCTACGTAGATAGCTAAGGAGATTAATAATTATATCTACTTCTTAAATCGGATAATATTATAATTCCTAGTTCCGCTACCTACTCTATTCGGCCGGTCCGAGACGGTAGCGAATCGGACCCTAGAGAAATAGCTCCGGGTTTTCAGGTAAAACCTAGGAGAGAAGAGAATAGAGGAAATCTAAATTAGGTTCCTAATATAATACTCTATCCTAGGACTCTTATCTCTAAGAGTCGATCGGGTAAGCTACGGTTAGCCTTCGAAATAGACCGCTCGCTTAATTTATAGCCTTCGTATTTATATATTCTACTATAGAGCTTCGGGTATCGAGATATATACTTCTTAGGCCCTCCTACCGTTAATTTATAGATAAGGTCGTTCTCTTTACGTCTCCTCTATATAGCGGCTACGTGTTATTATAGCGTCCCTAAACTAGACTATAGTTAAATTACTATAAAGTAGTAAATAACTAAGAGTAAACTTTATCGTTACTATATATACTTCCCGTCTCTATAGACGGTAACTATATAGTATAGGTATAGTCTCTATCTAAGCCGTAGTATTAAGTAGTTCTATTAGCTCTATCGTCCTATATATAGTAGTAAATAATTATATATTTAGGGATATCTTTCCCCTCGTTTCCTCTTTCCTATACGTAGTATCTAATATAGTTATAATAAATCACGAGATTAGTCACGTGTAGTTCTAAGACCTTAGGCTTAAGAGAAAATATACTTTAGGAGACCTTAGACTATTATAGTAAAGGGACTAATTACGAGCTAGTAAGCGGTCTAGGGAATTTATAGTATTTAATATACGTGATCGGAGGCGGTTAGAGGTAGTTAGTCTAACTATAACTAAACGGTTAGAGGAGGTTAGAGTAACCGGCCCTAACTATATAATAAATAC
>LLCE01000282.1:0-11812 GCA_001414415.1 Hymenoscyphus repandus
CCGTTATAGTGGGTATCCAATACCGAACACCGATTATCTGTCCAGAGGGCTAACTTTCAAATCAAAAACACATCTCACGTTGCCAAATCTTGCCTATCAAGATCTTACTTTCTCCATTCTAGCCATTATTACTTCCTAATATTGATGTGAGCTTCTGTTGCAAATGATAGCAGGAAGTAGAACATATTCTAACGAAAACTCTCAGACGGAAACTTGTTCAGAGCTGAATAAATTTACATGAGCTAGCTGTCTGCTCTATTTCCGAGACACCGAAAGGAGGGGGGTGATGGCGACTTACCATACATACACATCTTAGGACAAACTACAATGAGTCTACCATCCTGCGAGGGTTGGTGTGTTCCTTTCCAGAGCGCTCTCCAAGGCTGGGCCTTGTTTTCTTGCTGAGGAAATCCCTCTGAGCTTACGGAATTGAAAAATGAGGAAAACTGATCGGAAATCGGCTTTAGAAATGTCGATGGAATATCATCCTCGGAATGTGATGGCAGATCATCAAGAGATGGCCTTACTGGGTCCTTCTACGATAAACGCTGGTGAGATGGAATTTATATTCAGGAAATCAAAGCTACAGACTCACCGGTGCTATAGAGTTGCCTTTGGGCCGGTTCTGTTCTCCAACACGTTCGTCGTCAGTATTGAGGACGCTAAGTGCCTTTTCTCCTGTATTCGTCGACATTGGCTCATAGAGACTGCCGTCCTTATATATAGCGAGAACGAAGCGTCTGTGATCTCTGTCACAGATCAGCTGCTGGTTGAGATTTGTATTCTTCTTACTCTTGGGCAACCCACACACAGCCTATTCAAACGCCTTCGTTTATTAGGGGAAAATAGCACAGGTAAGTAGGAAAGGATGCGGCGAGAACAAGGCTGTCGCCCAAAATGCCAAGCAATAAGCGACAAATTAGAAGAGCCGTCTAGTCACATGCAAGCTAGCTGAATTAGGCAACCGTGTGGGACTTCCCATTCTGCAATTGGATCACAGGACTTAAGGTGTCAGTGGAAATGAGTAATAAAGCGGACAAGCAGCCCAGAACCTCGGACATTATATCTATCAGTCAAGCAACAACGGAGAGGGGATATTGGTATCATGACCAACGTAAGAGCGCAAATTGAGTAAGTACCATCGCCAGAGAACCAACATACCTAACAAGCATGAGGTACCTACAAGGCTTAGAGTTGTACGAAACGGAAAAGCCATATTGGTGCTCGCTGCCGCCCCAGGAAGGGTTCGATCCTGACAAGCAACGGGTTGATAACTTAGAATTCGAGAGCAGAGATGTATGGATCACTGACATTCGAGGTTCAAAAAGTAAAGTGAGACTCGAAGAGTACGGCTTCGAAGTCCTAGAAAGAGAGACTGCGATACATAGTTTTGGCACCAGAGAGGATATCACAAACTATAAGAATGAAACGGAAACAACACTTCGGACTATGTTAGAGTGCATACATGTCAAATGTTATGATCTTATCCTCCGTAGGAACATAGTTTTCCACCGGACAGAGTTTGATCTGAACAATCCTCTACACACGGAAGGTCCCGCAAGGGGGGCACATAATGGTAAGTGCTACTTTAGTTGTACCTATTTGAGTCCGGAGAGTGACTATTGCTAGATATTACGCTTGACTCTGGCCCCCAGGTGATAAATAGATTTTTATCAGACAAAGAGAAGCAGATGTACCTCCGACCGGGTTTCCGCCTAAGAATCATCAAGTAACTATCACATCTGGATAGTGGAAGAAGGAGCTGACAATATTCGTAGTACCTGGCGAACTTTACTCCCAGTAATTGAGGATAGGCCTCTAGCGCTGTGTGATGCTCGCTCGGTCAACAAAGCAACGGACCTTGTTCCTTGCGATAGAATTATCCCAAATCGGGTCGGGGAGGTCTGGTACTTGAAGTACAACCCAGATCATCAATGGTAAGAAGGAAATGCAGCGAATCTTAGCCGAGATATTTCTTATTAATTCTAACGACAGGTATTGGCTCTCTAAGCAAAAAAGGTCGGAGCCCTTTATATTCGTGATGTATGATACGAAAGCAGGAGATCAGGCACGATGTAAGTGTTGCCCCCGATGTACAATTTCTAGGTGACCAAGCAGCTATATTAGTCTGCCCCCATGTTTCGTTCCAAAATCCAGAAGCAACTTTAGGAGCCCTGCCTCGAGAGAGCGTTGAGACCCGGTCTCTTGTTATTACACGCGAATAGGGAATCGTTAATAAATCAAATTACTAAGGCAAGAAATACATATTAAATTAAGAATTATATATCTCACAGATGATAGTATTCGGTTTATAAATAATTGTGTTGTCATGGGCGTATAATATAATCTTTTAATTAGCGACCCTTGAAAACGTTTTGTTAGAATTTAGGATAGGGATGACCAATGTTAATTCCTTGTCAATATACTATAAGAGTAGGAGACGCTCCCAGAGATTAAGCCTCAGGGAAGGTGAAGTATTAATAAGTCAGCTATATCTATGCTAGCGGATCCTGTGACGCTTCACTTCTATTGCCTACACTTTCAATTCATCGTCTTTAGCCTTATCGCTAATATCTATGAGAGATTCGGAGTCGTCCCGTTCGGTGCTAAGGCTTGAAGCCACTTAAATTATTTTGATAATAAAGTGACAGAGCATGGAGATATAATGTAATAAGTATAAAGTGGCAATCTAATAAAAGAGGTTCGCAATAGACGATAGCGATAGTGCCTCAACCTTACTATTTAATATCATTCATTCTTCATATTCAAGTAGAGGCAGAAGTTTCTATTCTAAGTTATGTTATTTGTCCCCCGAAACCCTTACATGGGAGTCTGCCTAGTTACAAAACAGACATCCAGCGGCACCGTGATTAATAGGCGAGTGATCGACACAAACTAGCACAATAGCTTGTATTTGCCGAACGTGGAGTAATCTAGGCTCGATATGGAAAAATTCAATTCAAGTAAAACATTGCACCCCGCATGTACTATTACCAAGGTCAGAAGGAGGGAGGGGGGACATTTTTTTTCATGCAACCAGGTGTCGTGCATGGAGTAATAATGTTAGAAATTCTGGTCAGAAATTGGAACTCCTATACCCTCCCAAGCATATTAATTACACAAAGTTGTCATACTTTCTCCGAAAGCTTCGAAATCTGAAGTTTTACTCAGTGAGTGGATAAATGTCGCAACTAAATATGTTTGGCCGTGTAGTATTTTTTGAATAGGGAATAATAGAAATGGCCTTTATATCTTAACCGCAGTTGTAGTATACCACCCGGAAGTCAGTTTTTTAAATAAACGCCCAGTATGTATAAACACTGTTGGGTTGTCATTTCGGTACACCTACAATACTGTAACACACTTGATCTCCCTACATCCTAAATACCTAAAATCGCAATACCACAACATCCTCAAAAAGCACTTCCTAAACTGCAGTCAGTCAAGATGGATCCAATTACCTTTTCCAGCCCTGGTGCGCCATCGACCTTCTCCTTGGCCGGCCACCCCCATCCCCGAACCAGTTTACCACCATGTTACTATTGCCATCAAAGCATTCGGTCTGAATCACGCCGAAATTCACATGCGCAAAGGTGAATGGGCCGGAACAGCTCTGGTTTCTGGAATCGAATGCGTGGGCCTCGTGCGCTCCTGTACTAGTAGTGAATTTTCCCTAGGCGTCAGAGTAGCTGCAATCATGGGTAGGTTAGGAAGAACAATTAACAAGAGCTATGCTTAGTATACTCGAGTTCCAGCCAGAAATATCGTGCAGATGGAAAGTTGTCTGCCTTTAGGGGGATCTTGCTGCTTTGCCAAAGAGTTACGTAACGGCTTGGGCGTGTTTGTTACGGATTTAGAGGTCAAGAAAGTTTAGACGCTTTTGATCAGAGGGGGCCCTTCATCTTTTGGACAGGCAGCCCTTAATATTACGGTTAACCATGGGGTGAAAATTATTGCTACGACAATTAATCTGTACCGCAAACCCCTCCTCCACGATCTCGGCGCTGAATCCGTCATCAAAGAGGATATCAAACTTGCGGAACAGTTTGTAGATCAGAATATCGACGCGGTGCTCAAATTTGTTGAGAACAGTGTCCTTCTTGACTCCATAGCAATTCCTCGTCGCGATGGCCCTGTATGCCTCGCTGGATGGCTGGGAGGGTTGGCGCTGACTGCTGAATTTAATCCTTTATTGCAGATGCCTAGTGGGGTGCATTTCAGCTCTTTCGGAAGCTTTGTTATTGGTAACAAGGATTTGAGTTGAGTGACGTGCCGTTGGAGAGTATTGCACAGAATGTGGAGAAGGGAAAGTGGAAGGCCGGCCCAGCTAAAGTCTTTAGATTTGAGGAGATTGAGAGGCACATGAGGTTATGGAAAGCAGCAAGGTGGGGTAGAGTAAAGGTTAAGAGATTGTTACATTAACAGAGGTCTATGGAGAAGAAAATTGATTGTCTTGAGTAAGATATGAGATATCGGTGAAACTATTTTTTCTTCAGCAAAATGCTGTTTCTTCGTGTCCCCTAAAACTACGAAATCATTCAGTATAACGTAACTTCTTTATCACCTCTTTACGATTATAATAGTTCTAAGTGACTATTAGATACTATCATCGTGCTTCCTACCAGATGATAGCTTAACCTTCTACTACACTATCGCTGGTGTCCCAACTTCTGTGTCATGCCAAAAAAATGCACGAGAGCCACAGACCATGTTCGACATGGGACGAATATGAACTTTGAGAGAGCCTTCCTCCATGTTTGGAAATCAACTTGCAATGGAAGCAGAATGTCCATTTTATCAACGAAGACCTTACGACATGCAGCGACTACTGTCTTTGCGGGCCCTCGTGCCTCGCTCACAATCCACTTGCGACAAGAGTGGTACGCTGACCCGTTTAGTAGAAGCATGGAACATGACCTAGTATGCCAACCGATTATATCGGGTTGTAGAAACTTCTATAACCCGATGAACTGTGCTTACGATCATCTAGTATGTAGTTTTGCTCAATCTCGCATGACCATTTTCCTGATGCAAAAAGTTACCATGAAATTCTATTTCAGACCACCGAACCGCATATCAAGCTGGTCCGCGAGGCGTCATAAAACGCGAAGTCAAGTTCCGGCAGTCAGCTAGTAAGGCAAATTGTCACTGGGAGTTTAACTCATCTCAAGCGATAAGGCGCTTCGCATAAATCCAGTAATTAAAACCCTCAAAAGCGTATGTGACACGAAGTTATGTTTGTGTATGGTTAAGGTTAACGGCCAAAGAGAAGTTGTTGCTTTTGATTTTCGTGCCGTGGTTCATTTATCAGCAAGCCACAACAGCGCCTCACTTATTCTTCCCCCTTATTGGTGGTATATTCTGATCGCACTTCTCACGTCATGCAAGGTCTGTGCCGATCAGTTTAAACGAGATATCTATGTGTCTAGCACCACACTTGGGCGTAGTAATTGATTCTTTCTGCTCAGGCTAACATAAAAGTTACCTTAGATAAGCCGACACATTACTTCAGGAGGGGGAATGCAAGTGAGATCTCTTGAAGAACATTTATATACCATGGAAGTGACATACCTTCTGTTTTTTGTTCTTGGATTCCCGCTAATTCTCCGCTTATGTCATTTCTGATTCCCAGAAATACCACCTAAGATTTACAGCCCAGAAGGTTAGGCGAAAGACATGGGTTGAAGGGGAGACGCCAAATCGCTAGTATCAGTGGGGCGCTAAGACAATGCGAATAGTAACAGGCTTATGTCTTATGTTGAGGAATGATTTGGGCCATGTTCGTTCTCCCCGAGCAACATGAACTATCACCATTGGAGCAATTCGCAGCCTTCGAGAGTGAGCATCCTGCAAGACTATCGCAAAACTGGAACATATCACACGTCTTCGGGAAACCTGAGAGGACAGGGAAAAAAGAGAAAGCCCAAGTGGCATCATCGAATCATAGCTAGCTTGCTATCGAGCGATCGTGGTGGTTATGATTGTCTACGGAACAACAACAGCTCCATGCGCGATATTCTCCCCGGTCAATGTTCAGAACCGTATTCCAAAATTAGCCTCCATTCCTCTTCAATAGAGAGGTTGCACTGTTTCAAGTGGCTTGTGGATAATGCCCATATATCTAGCCATTTTTTCTCAGCAGGTTGCTCAATTATGTTCTATCCCACTCCTGTCTTCTTAGATATGTACATCAAGACACAACGTCTAGCATTAAGCTAAAATAAAAATTATTCCACTACAACCCCTAAAATTCAGACAAGATGAATGCTTCTCTACCTTCCTTCGACTTCTCTATCAACCATGATACCTTCTCACCAACCCTCAGTGGAAGAGCTCTACACGAGGTCATCCAATATACCTCTGAATACTCTTTGAAAAATGTGGCCACTGATCAGGAACATATCACGATAGACATTCTACTGCTGGCGCTGTCGCTTCCAACGCCTGTCATTATTATTGGGCTTTTCCTTCTATATGGAGCATGGTGCACCATTCACCGCCTCCTTTTCCAGCCATTGTCCATATTCCCAGGACCCATCATTGCTTCGATCACCAACCTACACATGTTCTACTACAATTGGAACTGCTCTGGACTCCATTCAGCCAAGATAAAACAATGGCACGAAGAATACGGACCAGTCATTCGCATCGCACCAAACGAGCTTCACTTCAGCGACCCAGGTGTATACAGAACCATATACACACATCCAGGCCTACGAAAGGATTTTGGCTTCTACAATTTCATGAGCGAGGATTCTTTAGTGGGACAGCTCGACATAGAGGTAAATAGAAGGAAGCGGAGACTTTTTGCAGGCTTCTTTTCGACAAATGCCATACGTAATCTTGGGAATCCTGGCGGAGCTTTGCATGCAAAGACACACCAACTCTATACCACGTTAAATCGACTAGAAACTGGAACTATACTCAATGTGTCAGCTATGGCTCGATGCTTCACTTACGATGTTATAAAGGAAGTCGTCTTAGAACCCTCAAATGTACTTGCCTCAAGTGCCCCCGAGTTCAAACCCCGCTTTGCGACTGCAAATTCAACAATCAAGTACAATCTCTGGTTCGTCCAGCAATTCCCTTTTCTTGTGACACTTGTTCGAGCTTTACCCGATTATATCTTATCCCTGACCTCACCGGGACTCTTGGTCCTGAAGGAAGAAAGAGAAGTATGGCCACTAGTAATATTAACATCAAGTATATTTGCTAATAATTGGATGTAGAACTGCCATGGACAAGTTATTAAGCGGTGTACTGCTCTCAAGGAAGATACGCATTCACCTAGCAGTATTTGCTCGCGAGTAGTACATGCCCGGAAAACCCAATCAAGAACAAACATTAGTGACTACCACCTTGGAATGGAGATGTTCGACATGCTCGTCGCCGGCACAGAGCTCCCAGCAAACGCAATATCATTCGGCGTGTTCCAACTTGCAAGACACCAACCAAGCACGTCAAGACTACGAGAAGAGCTACAGGAAGCTTCTCGTCAACACGCCAATCTACTTCCACCTTTGGCTGTTCTGGAGAAGCTACCATTCTTGACGGCAGTCATAAATGAGACTCTCCGATTAGGAAATTTGGTTCCTGGCCGGCTTCCAAGGGTGGTACCTGCGGAGGGCATGAATATTGCAGGTCTTCACCTCCCAGGAGGAACAGTTGTCAGTGCGAGTAGTCAACTGGTCCATATGAACCGGGCGATCTTTCCCGAGCCTGAAAGTTTCTTGCCTGAGAGATGGCTGCCAGATGAAAACTGTGATGGGAGAACAGTAGCAACCCTCGAGAAACATCTCTTCGCGTTTTCTACCAGCAGCCGAGATTGTATTGGCAGATACCTCGCTGTGGCTGAGTTAAAAGTGTTTCTGGCAACGCTTATACTGCACTTTGAAATTGAGCCTAGTAATTCAGATGATTGTACGAAGGGCCTCACTTGGAGAGATAACATCGTCGCGTCATATGACCGCGAGGTGCGGATTGCGGTTCGAGAACGAAGCAGACATACTTCCTGATTAGGATCATGGCAAATATGTAGGATCCAAAGGGTTACTGTTTGGAAGTCTGGAAGACTGGGAGAGCAACGGAAATTTAGTGAGCTTCAATGAAAGTTCAGCTCAAGGGTACTGATGACTTAGGAGTCCTAAAAATTGCCCTCGAGGGCTGAAGAACGTTTGTGCAAAGTTAAATTCTTGGATATTGATTACAAACACATAGCAGTCTCAACTAAGACTACTCTCACCCCACTGTTGCACATTACAGTTTGTGAAGCGGTGAATTCCCTAATCAACAGTCTCCAAAATCGCCTCAACAGACTCTACACGCCTGCTTACAAACACAAAACCTAACTTCAGCCGAACCTCTTCTCATTTTCTGTTGCAAATCGCACTTTGTGAAACGATGAATTTCTTGATTAACAAAGGAAGGCAAAAGAGCATGGCGATGATTAATCATGCTCGAAGAAGGGTTCGCTTAGGTCGACACACAATATAGTCTCAATATCCTTGACCCGAAGCAGCCGGACAAACTCCTCTGATGACCAACCCAAAGCCCGCAACAGGAAGAGTACTTAAGTTTTGTCGCACTTTGGTAATTGTGAGACATCGCAAAATTTGCTCGAAGTATGTAGTCTAGGCCAAAAGCAAACCTACGGCCTCCAGCTGTCTTTGTGCCACAACGAATAAGTTCTTCGTCTCCCAAAAGGACATATGTGCTACCATGGCGTATTAGTCCACATGTCGAATCTTCGTATTAAGAGGACTTTGACATCCCATATTTAGCGAAACTTCGCTGGATCATGTCAACTTCCTTCCTTTCGTTGCAAGTCGCAATATCAATATAATTTTGATCAGCCGCTAAGTACAGAAAATGATCAACTCTGTGGCAAGAAGCTTGATCTGGCCGAAAAATAGGCTAAGGGATCAATTGCTTAGTATTAGCTACGAGGCCATTTGGGAGAATACCAACCCCTCCCCACCCAAAAAAGCCCAGCCTAGCACTGATATCCATAGCTACGAGGCCAGAGAGACAAGTTTTGTCTTGCCTCCTGCGACCCAAAGGGATGTCCCTCGAGACTTTTGTACAATTGTGTGAATATAGGATGGCATTTGAGAAATGGTTTGGTGATGGCAAATACACAATATTGTTTCTAAACCCGAGCAGCAATCAATCGGACTTCTGGCAAGACTTCGAGGATCAGGTCTCTACGTAACAGTGAATCGTTCAAGAAGCATAGAGTCGAGAGGTCTTGATGTGTGACTAACTGACGGGTTTGTAGTAATTTTTTTCCAGAACTTCTCGTACATCGAGTGATTCCCAAGACATGCCAACACAAATTCAAGACAACTTAATAAAATTTACAAGCAATGGAATGTTTCTTGAACAAGAGGGAATCCACACGAAAATTTTGGCTGGGAACTCAACTTTCACAGCAATATCCGCCATGAGATTGAACAGCGAATATATCTGAAGCACACGGAGAAGGGGAAGGGGAAGGTAGTCTCAAATTGCCCGTATCTAGGGCCTGGAAACTGTTCCACCGCCTAAGGAGAAGAACATGTCTATTGGGTGATATAAATCCTCTATACAGTTGTGTAAAGACCCTCGCTTCAGCCGCCCATCCGTAACGCCTCATATACCGCTCCCATTCCAAATATGCATCTTAAGTATCTGCCAAACCATAGAACTGATTTAAGCGCCAACAGGGTCCGCCTGTGCCAGGAGTCTTGCTCTCCAATCATTACAAACCTCTTCGAAACCACCCACCACGTCTCCACAAACACCAGCACACTCTCTAGCTCCAAGTCTTTCACTCCAGTTTCCTCGTTGCAGCCACAACTCGCCTTCTTCTCTTGCTTCTTCCTCACGTTTCATCTCTGCGACGAGCTCGCGAGCACTTCGTAATCGACGAGTTGCGGTAGTCGTTGTCTGACGGGACATGTGTAAGGTATCAGAGAGGTAGTTTAGAGTCTGTACTAGATCTGCTGTAATGCCGTGGAGTTGAGTCAATGAATTGAAGGCTGCGGTTGTGGGTCGTGGCATGCTTTCATTGAGTGTGAGAAGGAGTGGCATTATTTCCTCGATAAATTCTTCTTCTGGTGGCTGAACGAGTGGAGAGAACAAGGGATACGCTAGGGATTGTAAAAGTCGAGTCTGGTGTAGTAGATGTGTCGAAAGCGCAGTATGAGCTGTGATGAGCCTACAGGCCATTAGCATATAGCCAACATGATGAGTTTAGGAATCGTACCTCGTGGCACCACCTTCAACTCCAGATTGTCCACCAAGATCTTTCAATCCATCTACCACCCGCTTGACAACCCCGTCCCTATCCGTTCCATTATTTTCTGTCCCCCTCCTCGCAAGACTCTCGACCTGATCCATCCTAGCAACCAGTCCGGGTGGCATACCAGGAGAATCTAAGTCAGAATCGCCCCCGTAATCACTCCCATCATATTCGCTCGGCTGTCTCCTATGTCCTCTGTTTATCGGCACTGGTGGTGTCAGGTTCATTGGTTTCGAAGGTGCTTCTACAGGCGATGAGGAAACATCTACGCCACTGTCTCTTGTTGGCTCCCCTACCCCTCTTGCTTCTTGGAAATTCATGTCTGGCTCTTCGTAGTCTCCTTCTAATTCATCCTCATCCCACGCATCCGCCAATTCGTCGGCAAGATTTCCTAGCCCATTTCCTGCTGGTGTCGCGCCCCCACCACTAAAGACGTCTATATTTATTGAATCCGAGCGATTTAGGCTGTGCCGGTTGCTAGGGGTGGTTGGGGAGTGTATGGAGGCTTTGGAGTTTCTACGAGGGCTGAATTCGTTACCGTAAGAGAGAGGCGTTGCGAAAGAGAGGTCAATACTATTTGAGGTATTCCTCTTGTGCCGAGGAGTTCGTGGTGATGACATCTTGAAGACGTGTGTAAAGGAGTGGTAGTCGTCCAGTTTGAGACGGACCTGCTTCGCAAACGAAGTGGACAAAATTTATTATCCAGCTAATTCTCCCACGTCTTTCGTTTGTCTCTGACAGTATTGCAGTTTCGTTACGTGATTGTGGATTACCAAATGCGAGATCTATGAAGATGAGCGTCGAAGGAAAGAAAGAAGGCGCGCTGGTAGATCTGGGATGGTCGCTTCTCCTGTTGTTCTCGAGGATTCACTGTCGACGTGGTGATGGTGACTGGGATGCCGAGTATTGTCACCTTAACAACATTGCCTGTCTATATTTCCCCGGTGGATTCGCGATTGGCGGTGTTGGACCCCTGTCTTTATCTGCGAGATTGCAGCAATGCGTTCCCGATAGGAGCTTCGGCCGCAGAATAAGTCGATAGGATAGGAAGATAACAAAATATTTCGAACTTGTTTGAAGCTGAACTTTCCGGCTGAATTCTTTCTTTTTTCTTCTGAATTGCGGTGTTGGGAAAGTTCAAGTTTTTTGTTACGGTCACAGACAGCGCGTCAACATTTTGTGCATGTAGAAAAAGTTCCGGCATCAAACCTAGTTGGGAACGACAACACCACATTTTAATCATAGAATGGAATCACAGCAAGAACAACCCAAGAAGAAACGAAATATAACTGTATGCTCTAATTGTCATCGTCGGAAATAGAAGGTAATGGGCTTTCTGACGATGCATGCCGTTTCGGGCATGGTTCTGAATTATCCGTCTTTTTAGTGTAGTCGTCGACGCCCTGCAGCTGCACTGCTCGCAAGGTTGGCTATGAATGCTTCTATAATACTACATATTCGTAAGGAACTGGTACACCTACAGTTAAGATCAGGCATACTCGCAGTGTGCTTTTCAAACTAGCTCTACAC
>LLCE01000283.1:0-11616 GCA_001414415.1 Hymenoscyphus repandus
GTCTTATACTCCTATTTACGTAACCTTCTATACTATAAAATCCCTGGACCGCTTACTAGCTTATAATTAGTCCCTTCTCTATAATAGCCTAAGGTCTCCTAGAGATAGTAATCTCTTAAGCCTATAGTCTTAGAACTATACGTAATTTATCCCGTGATTATAATACTATCCTCCTTTCGTCCTAGCGTGTCCTTACGTATAAGTACGACCTAAGGAATTATCGTCGTTAGGCTAGAGGCCTCTTCTTCTTTTATTATAGGCCCTATAGGTTTAATACCACGTACTAATTATACCGCTCTTAGATAGTAAATTAACCTTACTAGTAAGAAGATAGCTCTTTATACCCGTTATAAGAAAGCGTATTACTCCGAGTATTTCTCTCCCCGGGATCCTAAACTAAACCGCTATAGCCGCTATACCCGTCTTAATAAATCCTACGATATTCGAGCCGTTAACCGTATACTAAAAGCTTTAGAGTAGGATTCTCTAGATTCTTAAATCGAGTAACTCGACGCTGCCGAAGGGGAGAGCTATACGGCTATAGTAGCTACTTCGGCTATAATAGCCGAGGCCGTGGCCCGCGTTTAACGTCTTAAGAAAGAGAAGGTCTTTCTTTATAAAAGGCGATAGAAAATAATTACTACTAGTCTTAACTCTATAGTAGAGCTTAATACTCTACAGGAGATTAAAAAGGAGAAACAGGAAAAGGAGGAGGAAGTAAAATAGAGGGAGGAGGTAGTAGCTAGATTAGTAGCCGCGCTAACCTCTTCTAACGACCCTGGCCTTACTTTCGGCCTAGATCCTTCCTTCGACCCTTTATTAGTCTTCCTACCTAGCGACCCTTTCTAGGTAGTCTAGGATTTTAGCGGTAGAATATCTTAAGCTTCTTAGGGTAGCTAAGGTAAGACTTTAGTTCCTAGGTATTTTCTAAATATAGATAATCTAACTATTTAATTAAATACTTAATCCTTTTATTTATATACTAATAGTCTAGGATTTCTTCGATATTATATATAGCTCCTTCTTAAGGGTTAATAGATTCTACTTTAGTAAACGAAGCTTTCGGGGCTCCTAGCGGTACTAGTTCTAGTAGTAAATATAGATAACTAGATAGATTTTTATTATCTCTAGTAGTTTAAGTTCGTAGTTTAAATATCCTCTTACTTCCTTAATCTTAAATAGTCCTAGTTTCTTATAGTCTAGTTTATCGCTTAGTCTTTTTATTTTAATATTTTTTCTTAGGAGGTAAACTTTATCCCTCTTCTTTAGTATAGGCTCCTAACTACGTTTCTAATTATAGTAGTATACGTTTCTTTCCGCTATAAATTTTAGTTCTTCTACTAGTTTATTATATAATTCTACGAGTTTATCGTTTATAACCCTTATATTTTAGTTAAGAATCTATTCTATATCTAGATTAGGTTCTCTATATATAAGATATTCTCTTTTAAAGTTAGCGAAGAATAGTATCTTTCCTATTACGTCTAAGACTAAACTATTATATATAAACTACGCTAGTAGTAGGAACTATACCTAATTATTTTACTAGTAATTAATATATAACTATAGGTATACTTCGATAACCTAGTTTATATATTTAGTTCTTCTATTTATCTATAAGTAAAATATAGTAGATATCTTTCTCTTAACTCTAAGTATAGCTATTAGGCTTTTCTAAAACTTAGACGTAAAGAGGCTATCTCTATCTAATATAATTTCCTTTAGTAATCTATAATTTATTACTACTATCCGGAAGAAGATATAAGCTAACTCCTCTACTATACTAGTTTTTATATATAGGACTAGGATAATATATTTAGTTAATCTATCTATAATAACTAAAATAGAGTTATATAAAACGTTTATTATTAGTTTCTTAGATACCGGGAATCCGCTAATAAAGTCCTATAATATTAACTCCTATAGAGTATCCGGTATTAGGACCGTTCCTATAAATCTAGAAGGTATATAGCGTAATATCTTATTCCTTATATATATATCGTATTCGGCGATTACTTTCCTAACTAACTTCTTTAGATCTAAGATATAATATAGTTATTTAAGTCTAAAAGTTATTTAGCGAATCCCTTAATATCTATATACTAGTAGCTTATATTATTCTTTAATAATCTTAAGGGCTAAGTCCGTTAGGATCTATATCTACTTTAATTCTTTATATTCCTAGAGATCTTTCTTTTTTCGTAGGTAGATCTTATTAGGTTTTTCTCCTACTTTCTATTAAGCTACCTAGATCCGCGTAAAGTATAGTTTATCTAAATCCTTTCTACGAGAGACTATAAAGAGTAATTTTACCTCTAGTACTAGGTCCTCTACTTAGACTTCTCTTAGTAGATTAATTATTTTCGAACTCTTATCTTTTATATACTCTAGTAGTCGACTTAAAGCGTCGGTATATAGGTTACTAGTACTCTTAATATATTTTATTATAATATTAAAGTATACTAGCTCCTCTAACTACCTCGTAAATCTACTTCTATCGAGTATCTTAGTACTAGTAAAACTAACTAGGTTCTTATAATCTAATAATATAATAACTTTATATTTCGCCCTCTAGAGGTATATCCTCTAATATTTAAGCGCTAAGATAATAGTAAGGAGTTCCTTATTATATATATTATAATTTAACTTAGCTAGGTTATATTTTTCTAAGAAGTAAGCTATAGGATATAGCTTACCGTTCTTATCTAGCTAAAGGTATACTATAGCCCTAGTAGTATCTAATAAGTCTACCTCGATTATACTTTCTAATTCCGGATTAAATATCCTAAGTATAAGGTTCTCTATAAATTTCTTCTTAAGTATATCGAAGGCTTACTATTATTCTTCTTCCTAAATAAATATCGCTCCTTTTCGGGTAAGGCGTGTTAGTAGTTCCGCTATTTTTAAATAGTCCTAAATAAATTATTAGGAGAAGTTTCCGAATCTATTAAAGGATTAGATATCCTTAATATTTTCCGGCGTCGGCTAGTTTCTTACTACCTCGATCTTTTACGGATCGATTCTTATTTTATCTAGAGTAATAATAAATCCTAGGAATTTAACTTCCTTTACTTTAAACTTATATTTCTTAAGTTTAAGCCTAGATTTATATTTATATAATATTTATAGTACTTCGTATATATCTTTTTCGTAGTCTTCTTCTCGTTCCGAGAAGACGAGGATATTATCGAGGTAATAGATAACTATCCTATTAAGGAAAGGTCGAAGGATATCTTTATTCTATCGTTAATAGATAGTAGAAGCGTTTATAAGGCCGAAAGGTATTATAAGGTATTCCTATAACCCTAATAGTACTATAAATACGGTCTTCTATTCGTGTCTTTCCTTTATCCTAATTAATCTAAAAGTATTTTCCTGGTCTAGCTTTATAAAGATCTTAGCCTTAGCTAAACGGTCTTTTAAAGACTAGGCTTTTAGTAGAGGGTAGGTATCTTTCCTAGTTTTAGCGTTTACTAGCCGGAAGTCCTTATACGCTCTCCCTTCTAGATTATCTTTTTTCTCCGCTATAGTTAAGTTTACCGTATATAGTGATTTTAACTTACGGATTAGACCTTACTAGGCTAATTTCCTAATATACTCTTCGATAATTTTCGTCTTTATATAGTCGAAGTACCGAAGTTTTTACTTAGGTAGTACCGCCTCTTCCTCGAGATTTATCTCGTAGTCCTAAGGCTAATATTCTAGTAGAGCTCTAAAATTATTTAGAGTCTAGAATATTTCGGTAAACTTCTTAAATACCTCTAGGATCTTCTTAACCTATTCCTTTAGCTTTTCCTCTTTCTTTAACCTGTAATTTAGTCGCTTTCTCTTAGAGAGGTCCTAAGAGACCTTTAGTTATACTTATTCTAAGGTAGTACTAACCTCTTTAGGTTTAGATTACTATATAAGTAAGCCTATATAGGTATACCGACTAAAGGTAATTTCTTTAGTTTCCTAGTTAATTTCCGGGTTATATCGCCGTATCTAAGTCTATCCTAGGATCGCTTAATAGTCGCCTATTAGGGCTACGTTAAAGATAATATTATTAGTATACCTAGACCTAGTCTCTATTCTTAGAGTCCTAGTTATCTTAGTAACTAACCTATTTTAGTAGTTAATCTCTGTCCTATTAAATATAGCTAGTTTATACGGTTTTCTATTAACCTAGTTAAATCCTAGTTCCTTTATAACTCTTAGGTCTATAAAGTTATTAGTTACTTCTAAGTCTAATAGAACCCGTATTTCCCTAGTATTATCCTTTTAAGATAACCTAATCTTAAATTTTAAATATACTTAAGGCTTATCTAGGTTATCCTAGGTTCTCTTAAGCGCTTTTAATTCTTTCTTAACGGAAACGTTCTCCTATTCCTACTAGATAGTAACTACGTCTTCCTATCTTCGTCCGTGATTAGTAAACTCTACTAACTAGTAGGGCCGGTATACTACTAGCCTATCTAGTTCCGGTTTCTAACTTATAGCGAATTCCTAATAGGTTATAGCGTAAAGGGTAGCTCTCTACTATACCCTTTACTCCTCTCCTTCTAAGATTATTCTCTAAACGTCGTCTTATTATATAAATACGTCTATATCTAGTAACCGATTCTCCGCTAAGATAGCTATAGTAATAGTTCTAGTCAGGGTATTATTTAGGAGCCGTAAAGCTACTAGCTAACTATCCCGGTATACTATATCGTAGTCTCGGTTAAAGGTAGGGCTTAGTCCCCTTATACTTTCTATAAAGTAGTTAGGGCGGTTAATATCCTAGTAAGTCTAATAGAATTCTTACTCGAATAACCTCTTATACCTCTATTTCTCTCCTTCCCTTAGGTACTAGTCTATAATTTCTTCCTAACTATCCCGAGTTTCGGGAATATCCCTTAGGACTAACTTCCTAAACCTCTCGTAGACCGTCGTTAATTTCTAATTATCTAGGTTCTAGAATATAATCTTTATTAGTATACGACGTATAACTAATTAAAGGTCGTTTATTATACCCGTTACCCTTTTCCCTAGGTAGCTAAAATCTCGCTTTTTCTTAGAAGGACTATAGTCGTTATATAACTACTAGTCTTTTCCTTTATAGAAGCCTATATATTCCTAGGTTTCCCCGACTTCAGGGAATTAAAAACCCTCTTCTTTTCTTTTCGAGTAAGTCCTAGTTACTTCTCTTCCGAAGTATCTAACTAATTAGAACTTATATTACTCTCTTAGTTTTCTTTAGGAATTAGAGTCGTAATTCCTTTTACTACCCTATCTTTTATCTTCCCGTAGAACCTAATAGTTCCTTATATTTTATTAATAAATATAAAGCGTTCCTCTATTTTAAGTTTTTCCCCGGTTATTCCCGAGTAGTAGTTATCTTTATAGACCCTTAGTCTATAAATATATTAAGACTATATATTTCTTTAGTCTTTCTAACCTATATATTCCTATATTTCTCCTATCTTAGGTAGCTAGGACGTGGTTAGCGTGTCCGTTTCTTTCGAATAATTAGAATATTTAGAGTTTTCTTCTTTCGATAACTCTAAAAGGGCTTCCTTATCCTCCTCGCGTTCTTTATTAGTTAACGCTATCTTTTACTATAGAAGTACGTATTTATAGTTAGCTTCTAAAGCTCTAATCTAACTATAGATTCCTCTCTCCTCGAGTTCTTCTATAGTAAGCTCGATTCTACGAGTTATAGCGACTACCTTAGTTACGTTATATCTACTTCTTCCGGTTACTTTTACCTATTTCTTAGCTAAGCTCTTATAATCTTTAGCTATATACCCCGGTCTTTTATATTTAAAACAGAGCTTCTTCTCGTAGAGCTTATTTCGTTTTTCTAGACTTATTCCCTTCTTCTAGGTAGCGCTAATATTCTTTCCGGATTTATAACGTCTTAAATAGCGCTTTTATTTCCTATATCTATATCTCTAGTTCTCTCCGTAGAAATTCCCTTTCCGGAGCTCGGTTATTCTATTATCTAAGTAAACTAGTTTCTTAAATATTTCTAGTATATCTATAAAGAATATACCTTACTTTATAATTTCTTCTCTAATATAGGACTTAAGTCCTTACTTAAAGAATTTAGAAAAGGCTTATTCGTTCTATCCTATCTTAGTTATATACCTCTAAAACTTAGTAGTATAGTTAATAACTAATCCTATCTACTTTAAGTTAAGTAGCTTCCGGATAGATATTTAACGTATATCGATATCTCTAAATATTCTTCTAATTTTATCTATAAATCCTTAGAATATCCTAAAGATTCTCTTAGTTACTAGTTAGGAACCGATTATATCTCTATTCGTAAATAGATCTTTAATATACGGTTAGATCTATTCCTAGGCTCGTCCCCGTAGGTACGACGAGGCCTAGAGCCCTTTATAGGTCTAGCTAGCGAGCTTTATATCGTTAAAAGTAAAGTATATAGTTACTTATAAAATAAAGTATTCTAGTTTAGTTCGGTCCCTATTATATTTATTAGGTAAGGCGACTCGGAGTAATTTATTCGTTTCGATATTAATAACTAGAGCGTCTAGTATAGGTTCGTCGTCGCTATCGTCGCTATCGTTATCCTTAGCGGGCTACTTACCCTTTCTCTCCTTCTTAGGTTCAGGTAGTAATATCGATAGTATAAGGTTAACTCGGCTAGTAGTAGGGCTAGTCGAGCTAGGTCTGTTATTTAGAGCTATAACTAATAGTCGAACGTACTTCGAAGCGTCGGTATTTAAAATATTACGATTCGGTACTTAACTACCTTATAGCTAAGTAATAAGTATAGTTTATAGGCTATATAGAAGTATATAGACTATTACTATCTTACTAGGCTTAGAAGCTTAGCTCGTAATAATAACTATATAATAAATAATATAATTTAGTTACTATATTTAATTAAGTACGAAGCTCCTATCTAATAGGTAAAAACCTAGACTATATACTTCTATAGTTAGAGGTAGTTATACCGACTACCTCTAACCGTTTACTAGTAGTTATACTAACTACCTCTAACCGCCTCGGGTTATATAACTATTATACTATAAAATCCCTAGATCGCTTACTAGCTTATAATTAGTCTATTTCCTATAATAGTTTAAGGTCTCCTAGAGATAGTAATCTCTTAAGCCTATAGTCTTAGAACTACACGTGATTTATCCCGTGATTATAATATTAGTCTAACTACTAGTAAATAGTTAGAGGTAGTTAGTATAACCGCCTCTAACTATAGAAGTATATAGTCTAGGTCTTTACCTATTAGATAGGAGCTTCGTATTTAATTTAAATATAGTAACTAAATTATATTATTTATCTTATAGTTATTACTACGAGTAAGACTTCTAAGCCTTATAAACTAGTAATAGATCGCCTACTTCTATATAGCCTATTAATATATAACTAGTCTTTTATCTATAAAGTATAGAGAAGGGTCGAATCGTAATAAATAGCTCTAACGGCCTAATTCGCCTTATAACCTACTATTATAATTCGGTCTTTCTCTACTTTATAGCTAAGAGACTAGATTAGTTTATAGCCTATATAGAAGTATATAGACTATTACTAGGTTACTAGGCTTAGAAGCTTAGCTCGTAATAATAACTATATAATAAATAATATAATTTAGTTACTATATTTAATTAAGTATAAAGCTCTTATTTAATAGATAAAGACCTAGACTATATACTCGTATATAACCTTTATTATCACGGTCTAGTCGATAGTAACCTAGTCGATAATCGACTATTCGATAGTCGACTAGTCGACTACTATTACGTAACCTTTTATACTATAAAATCCCTAGACCGCTTACTAGCTTATAATTAGTCCTCTTAGCTATAATAGTCTAAGGTCTTCTAGAGGAGGTTTCCTCTTAAGCCTAAGGTCTTAGAACTATATATAACTAATCTTATAATTTATTATACTATCTCTCTTCTATCCTAGCGTGTCCTTACGTATAAGTACGACCTAAGGAAATATCGACGTTAGGCTAGCGGCCTCTCTTTTTTCTATTATATCGCTAGATTATAACCTCGATCGACGAAGTACCTTACTTACCTCTACTATCGAAACGACTAGACAAAGGAATATAGCGCTTTATTCTCGTTATAAAAAGAATAAACGCCTTTACGTAGGGCCTCGTAGTAAGAAATACTCTTATTATACCGAGTATACTTATTAAGGGAAAAGTTATAATATCCGCGATATAAACCGAATACCTTTAGTTTCCGAATAGGAGTCTCTTAAAGATAAGCGCCGAAAACTCCGGGCCTAGAAGAATAAGGCGATAGCTAAGCTCTTATAGCTAAATAAAAAGGAGAAGTATCTAGAAGAGAAGGAGTAGAAGATAATCTCTACTAGTTTAAACTCTCTTAATAAACTAGATACTCTCGAGAGAATCGAGCTAAAAGAATAGGAGGAGGAAGAAAAGAAAGAGTAGAGAGAGGCGATAGTAGCTAGGATAGCCGCCGCGCCGACTTCTCCTAGCGACCCTAGCCTTAACTTTAGCCTTAATTCTTTTTTCGACCTTTCTCTAGTTTTCCTACTTAATAACCCTTTCTAGGTTCTCTAGGGTTTTAGTAGTAGAACGTCTTAAGCTTTTTAAGATAACTAAGGTAAGATTTCGGTTCCTAGATATTCTCTAAATATAAATATCCTAACTATTTAATTAAATATATAATTTTCCCGTTTATATACTAATAATCTAGGATTTCTTCGATATCGTATATAGCTTCTTTTTATAGGTTAGTTAACTCTACTTTAATAAAAAGAGCTTTTAGGGCTCTATAGCGATTCAGGTTCTTAGCTAAGAATAGAAGTCGTAGGTTTAGTATAAAAGAAATAAGGTTATAAGTTATAGGGTTCTTTACTTAGAAGTAAGGTCGTTACTAGTAATTAATAAGTGTAAATTACTATAGGTAGTTAAGTACGAAGCTTAAAGTAAGTAGGTATAAGCCTAGACTATATAGTAGCTAACTAAATAAAAGTAGATAAATAGCCTTTACTATTTATCGTTTCTTACTAAGAGTAGACGAGTAGCCTAGGCTATTCGTCGTCTTAGTTATATAACCTCTATACGTGACTTTCTTTACTAGCTAACTAATAGTCGGCCCGCCTCGTATACCTATTTAGACCTACGGGGCTCTCTAAGATATCCCTTTCCTTTACGACTAATAGTAGGTCGTAATAGGCTCCTAGCGGTACTAGTTTAATAACGAAATATAAATAACTAGGTAGATCTTTATTATCTTTAGTAGCTCGAGTTTATAGTTTAAACGTTTTCTTACTTCTTTAATCTTAAATAGTCCTAATTTCTTATAGTCTAGCTTATCGCTTAGTCTTTTTATTTTAATATTTTTTCTTAGGAAGTAGACTTTATCCTCTCTCTTTAGCGTAGGCTCCTAACTATATTTTAGATTATAGTAGTATACGTTTTTTTCCGCTATAAACTTTAGTTCCTCTATAAGTTCCTTATATAATTCTACGAGCTTATTATTTATAACTTTTATACTTTAATTTAGAATCTATTCTATATCTAAATTAGGTTCTCTATATATAAGGTATTCTCTTTTAAAGTTAGTAAAGAATAGCGTCTTTCCTATTATATCTAAGACTAAACTACGCGAACTACGTAAATAGTAGGAACTTATAGCGATTAGGGTTCTTAGGTAAGAACGTAAGTCGTAGGTTTAGTATAAAAGGAGTAAAGTTATAAGTCACGGGTCCTTTACTCGGAGGTAAGGTCGTTACTAGTAATTAATAAGTATAAATTACTATAGGTAGTTAAGTACGAAGCTTAAAGTAAGTAGATATAAGCCCTACCTATATAGGTAATAAATTATAGGTAATAGCTCCTTTATAGAGACTATTACTACCTATATTAGTCCTAATAGTCTGACTACTAAACTATTAATTATATAGTTTATAAGTCACGTGATCTAATATCTTTAGCTAACCGGCCCGACCCTTCTCTATAAGCTTAAATAAACCCCGAGGCTATAAAGTAGCCTCCTATACTTTAGGACTAATTACTAGTCGTGATACTATTCCCCTTCTATCCTAGTATAGTCCCTATATATAAGTATATCCCTTAGAACTTCTACGACCCGAGTAGCTTCCTTTTAATATACTACCTTATAAAACGAAAGTAGTTACTTCCTACCGCGATAGGTAAGTAGAGCTATTACTTCGTATTAAATATTTAGGTTCTATTATAGCTCCCTGTTCCTATTACGAGAGAGTCGGAAAATCCGAGCTCTATATCTTAGTCCGGGGCGATAAATTCGATAGATACTCTATCTATACCTTCTAGGGGAAAGGCTCCTATAATATAAAAATAAAGAATAGGATACCTAAGATTATTAATTAGGATCGCCTTAATACCTAACTACGCTAGTTAGATAAGGAGGAAGAGAAGATTTAGGAGGTATAATAAGAGTTAGCCTCTAAGGCGTTAAATATTAAGAAACGTAAATAGCTTCTAAAGAAGCGCGAACTCGATATAGTCGCTATAGGCTATAGTTCTCTTATAGAGCTCGAGAAGAAGGAGGAAGAAGAGAGAAAAGAAAAAGAGTAAGCCGTCGAGAAGGCTATCGCTACTCCTCTGCCCTCTAGCGACTTCTCTTAGATCGATAGCCTCGATCCTGCCTTTTCGGACCTAAACTATCTAGTTTAGGTATCCCTAGATTTTAGCGGTAGAACTCTATAAGCTTCCTAGGGTAGTTAAGATTCCTGTCTAGTTCCTACGTTCTCTTAGTAAGTAGGAAACCTTTCTAGTATACTAAGTAATACTACCTATTTCTAACTAGTTTAGCTACTAGTATTATTTTAACTTCGTATTCTACTAAGGGATCGTTTAGTTATATTTCTATAATAGAGGCTTTCGGAGCTCCTAGTAGTACTAGTTCTAATAATAAAATATAGAAAACTAGGAATATCTTTATAGCTAGTAGAAGCGCTAGTTTATAATTTAAGCGTCCTTTTACTATTTTAATTTTAAAAGGTCCTAGTTTCTTATAGTCTAGTCCTTCGCTTAGTCTTTATATTTTAATATTCTTTTTTAGGAGGTAAACTATATCCCTCTTCTATAGCGTTAGCTCCTAACTATACTTTTTATTATAGTATAGAGAGTTCCGTTCTATAATAAATTTAAGCTCTTCTATTATTTCCTTATATAACTTATAGATATTATCTACTAGTATCCTTACGCTTAGGTTATCTATTATCGTAATACCTAGATCCTTATATATAACTAGCTTATAACTATAGTTCGTATAAAAGAGTAATATAGGAGAGACACGTTAGGTAGTAAGCTATAAGTATAAAAGAATAGGTAGGTTTAGTAACAGGATCTAGTATTAAGAAGGGAATAGAGTTAAAGTAATAATCGTTAAATAATCGTTAAAGTAATCGTTAAGTAAGGGGGTAGTTAAAATAGTAATAAGTGTCCTAGTCCTCTTAATAAGAATATAAAAAATATTAAATATAGTAGTAGTAATTATATACTTAGCGTGCGTCTACGTGATCCTACGTGATCCCTACTATATTCGTCCCCCCTTCTTTTACTACTCGTCCCCGAGTAGTAAAGTCAGGAATATATAAAATTAAAATAAATAAAAATAAGGGTAAACGCTATTCTAC
>LLCE01000284.1:0-11589 GCA_001414415.1 Hymenoscyphus repandus
GTCTCTTTAACTTCGCTAGGGTTAGCTTGGCTATTAGTCGTAAAAGGAGGACTATTCGAGTCGAAGAGGCTAGAGAGGTCTCTAGGGGGGTCGAAAGAGGTGTTTCTAGATGGGAGGATAGGGGTATAAGTCGGTGGGTGGCCAGTGCGACTCGTACTTGACTCGGGAGAGCTAGGACCTCTTTTTAGGAGGTTAGGGGTCCTAGTGCGGCTCTGCGAGTAGGTCTGTGCCCTCGACGACGTCTCCTCTCCCCCTTTAGCTAAAGGATCGCTACTAGTAGCTTCCCTGTAGCTCCGGGGGGCTAAGGAGTCTTGAAAAGGGTTCTGAGGATCGGGGAGAACGATTCGAGGGAGTTCTAGGTCGTTTCGAGGAGTAATCGGAGGGCTAGAGCCGAAAGGGGGGGGAGGGGATTCGGGAGGGTCCGAATCGATATCCATAGCTAGCGTCAACGCAGAATGGCTAGGACAGGTATACTCTCGGGTATACGGGTCGATTTAGGTCTTTTAGAACTAGGCGAAGTCTCGGGGTAAAAAGGGTAGGTTTTTAAAACTTCGAAAAAAAGGTGCCTGTTTATTAGGCTTAGATTACTATAGGAGTAACCTCTTATAATTATAACGGCTAAACTTAAGTTTACCTGTCTACTAATTTATTTCCGGATTATATTATCGTAACTATATTATTCCTATAATAGCCTAGTTATTACCGGTCGGGGCTATATTAAAGACTATATTATTAGTATATCCCGATTCGGTTTCTATCTTTATAGGTCCTATATATTTACTAATTAATCTATTCTAATAATTAATATCTATACCGTCGAATACTAAGAGTCTATAAGGTCTCCTAGAGGTCTAGTTAAAACCTAGCTCCTTTATAACCTCCGGGTCTATAAAGTTATCGGTTACCCTAGAGTCTAGTAGGACCCGAATTTCTCTTATTTTTTCTCCCTAGTATAATTTAACTTTTATTTCTAAATATACTTATAGTTTATCTAGGTTACCCTACGTTCCTCTAAGCGCTTTTAGTTTCTTCGGGATTACCTAGGTTTCCGCCCTAGGTATATTCTCCTATTCCTATTAGGTAGTAATTATATCTATCTACCTTCGTCTATAACTAGTATATTTTTCTAACCTATATAGGCGATATACTACTAGTCGATCAGGTTCTCCTTTCTAGCTTACGGCGAATTCTTAGTAAGTTATTTAGTAAAGGATAGCCCTCTACTATACCCTCTATTCTTCTCCTTCTAAGATAATTCTCTAAACGTCCCCTACTTATACTACTACTTCTAATTCTAGTAGCCGGTTTTCCGCTAGGATAGCTATAATAATAGTTCTAGTCGGGATATCTCCTAAGGCCCGTAGGGCTACTAGTTAACTATCTCGGTATACTATATTATAGAACTCGTTTAGTATTAGGGCTAGTCCTTTTATATTCTCTATAAAATAATTAGGTCGATCTATATCTTTATAGGACTAATAATATTCCTGCTTATAGAAACCCCTATAATACTAAACTTCTCCTTCTCTCGGGTACTAATCGATAACCTCTATCTAACTATCGTCGGTATCTATTCTTCCTTTAGGTTTTCTAAATACTCTATATATAGTAGTCTTTTTCCGGTTATCTAGATTTTCGAATATAATCTTTATTCGGGTACGTCTTATAACTAACTATCTATCCCCTTCTATACCCGTAGCTCTCCTCCCGGGATATCCGAAATCCTTCTTCTCCCTATAAAGGTTATAGATATCGTAGGACTATTAGTTCTTTCCTACTCGGAATCCTATATAGTCTTATATTTCTCCTAACTTAGGGTTCTTAACGTATTCCTCTTCTTAAATCTCCGCCCGATTCTTTCCTTTTATATAGGTTCTCGTAGCTTTCTATTTAGAAGTATCTAACTAGTTAGAACTTATATTACTTTTCTGATCCTTCTAAACTTTCTTAAGTCTTTAGGTTTCGATCTCTAATCTTTTCCTATCCTTAGATTTTCCTTAGAATTCTATTATTTCCTAAGTAAGATAAACTACTATTAGTTTTTAACTAATATTAATAGGTTCTAGTAAACCTTTTAAATAGTAGTTATTTTTATAAGTCCTTAGTCTATAAACGTATTAGGACTATATATTTATCCTATCTTTCTATCCTATATATTCTTAAAGTTCTCCTAGTTCCGGTACTAGTAAGTCTAGGTCCGGTCCTAAATCTTCTAATTCCTCGGAGTATTTAGAGTATTTAGATTCTTCTTCTAAAATTTCTAATAAGTTCTCGCTTTTCTTAGCCTTAGCTATATTTATAAGATATTCGTTAGACTTCTCCGTTTATAATTCTATTAACCGTTCCTGGTTCTTTCCCCCGGATCGGTTAAGTCGGCGTTCTTCTCTTTCTAGGTCTCTTATCCTATCTAAAAGTAAGGGAGAGGTCGTCTACTTTTATTTTCTAAGTATCTTTTAATCCTCTCTTCGTTCTTAGTTAGCTATTACTATCTTCTATTATAGAAGTATATATTTTATTTAGGCTTCTTATTTACCTAGCTAACTATAGATTCTACGTTTATCGAGTTCTTCTATAGTAAGCTCGGTTCTATATACGGTAGCGACCCTCTTAGTCGTTATTATATCGTATCTACCTTTTCCGGTTACTTTTACCGTTTTCTTTAGCGAGCTCTTATAATCCTTAGCTATATACCCCGGTTTTTCGTACTTAAAGTAGAGCTTTTTCTTATAAAGGTCCTTCTACTTCTTAGGATTTATTTTCTTTTAGTAGGTCGCGCTTATATTCTTTCCGGAGTTATAACTTCTATTATAGCGCTTCTTTTTCTTATAATATCTTTCCCCTAAGTTTCCCGTGTCTTTATAAAACTTATATAGGCGGTTATTTAACTAGATAACCCCTTCTACTATATCTATTATATTTCTATATATTAGATTCTAGCGAGCTATTTCTTCCTTAAAGTACGTTTTTAGCCCTTTCCTAAAAAGTTCTATTAAAGCTATACTATCCTATCCTATTTAGTTCCTATATTTCTAGAATTCTATAGCGTATATAATAGCTTTTCCGGTTTACTTAAGTTCTAGTATTTTCCGGATAGCTATTCTTTTTACGTCGATATCCTCGAATATTCGTCGAATTTCGTATTCGAAACCCCTGAAGTTCTTAAATATTTTTTATATAATCGTTATTCTTCTATCTTAGTTAAAATAGGTAAAGAAATCGTTTAGGAATAGTTATATCTATACCTCTGCTTCTCCTCTAAGGTATAAAGCGGTAAATACTATTCTATAGTTATAATTTCCTACGAATTTATCTTTATTAAATATAAAATATATTTTTAGCTAGAGAAGGAAACTCTCTAACCTATATCGTTCTCTACTAAATATATCGGGTAATCTAACCTGTAATACTTTATAGGTTTCGACTTCTACGTTAACTAGTACTATATCCGGGAGAGAGTCGTTATTATCTCCTTCGTTATTATTAGTACTAGGGTTATAGGTAGTAGCGGAGGCTTCGGGTATAAGGTTAGGTAGCTAAGTAGTACTACCCCTAGGGCTAGTTAGCTATTAGTTAGACATGTTAATAGTCGAGCGTACTTCGAAGCTAAGGTACTTAAAGTATCACGATTCTATACTTAACTACCCTATAGCTAAGTAATAAGTATATGTTTATAGGCTATATAGAGGTATACGGACTATTACTAGGTTACTAGGCTTAGAAGCTTAGCTCGTAATAATAACTATATAATATAATAATAAGATTTAGTTACTATATTTAATTAAGCACGAAGCTCCTATCTAATAGGTAAAGACCTAGACTATATACTATTAATATCTATACTTAGCGCAAGCTCTATAAGCCGCGTAAGCTTATCTAGCAGAGCTAGCACGTCTTACACTCCTTATCACGTGATACCTTATACTATAGAATCCCTGGATCGCTTACTAGCTTATAAATAGTCTATCTTCCTATATTAGTCTAAGGTCTCCTAGAGATAGTCGTCTCTTAAGCCTAAGGTCTTAGAACTGCACGTGATTTATCCCGTGATTATAACAGGTAGAGATTAGTTTCTATAGTAATCTGACCTTATACTTAAATCGTAATTCCCTACTATTGCAGTTCCTTATACTAGTAGACCGGCGCCGACTTAATATCGACTCGAGTTTAACTCGACGTATTAACCGCGTTACTATAGTAACGAGCGCTATCTACCTAGTATTTATATAGAACGGAGAGCGTAGGTTAGCTGACTCTCTATCGTACTTAATTACAGTTATTTAACCCTATACTATCTAAGCTAGTCGAGTATAGACCTTTATAATTATAATCACGAGATAAATCACGAGTAGTTCTAAGACCTTAGGCTTAAGAGATTATTATCTCTAGGAGACCTTAGACTGATATAGGAAAATAAACTAATTACAAGCTAGTAAGCGATCCAGGGATTTCATAGCATTAGTTAGGTCACGTGACCATAGGTCGACTAAGTCGACAGGCGACCGAGTCGACTAGAACGAAGAGGTCGACTAGCGACCCTCGCGCTCTACGAGTTATATAGTCTAGGTCTTTACCTATTTAATAAGAGCTTCGTGCTTAATTAAATATAGTAACTGAATTATATTATTTATTATATAGTTATTGTTACGAGCTAAGCTTCTAAGCCTAGTAGCCTAGTAGTAGTCTATATACTTCTATACAGCCTATAAACTATACTTATTACTTAGCTATAGGGTAGTTAAGTACCGAATCGTAACAGGTAGTTAAGTACGAAGCTGTCAGGAGCTGTATCACGTGACTGGCATCTCCGGCATGAGTGTTATATATAGTAATAAGCCTATTCGCGCAACCGCGAATATTATACCTTTTAGTCAGTTTAGCTGAGTAGTAAAAGGCTTATAGCCGCTCCTGACAGAAGCTTAAAGTAAGTAGGTATAAGCCTAGACTATATAGTAGCTAACTAAATAAGAGTAGACAAGTAGCCGCGCTATATATCGTGTTATACTAAGGAGCGACGAGTAGCCTGGCTATCCGTCGTTCCCCACGTAATAAGGAGAGTCACGTGCTCACGTGACTCTCTTCACTGGCCAACTAACAGTCGGCCCGCCCCGCATGCTTATTCAGACCTACGGGGCTCCTAGAGATATCCCCTTCTCTTCACGACTAATAGCAGGTCGTGACATGTGCGTGACCTGATCCCGTAATTACAACACTAACTTACGGGTCCTTTACTCGGAGGTAAGGCCGTTACTAGTAATTTAATAAGTGTGAATTACTATAGGTAGTTAAGCACGAAGCTTAAAGTAAGCGGGCCTAAGCCCCGACTATACAGTAACTAACTAAATAAGAGTAGACGAGTAGCCCCGGCTACTCGTCGCTTCCGTCATGTGACCTATGCACGTGAGCTTCTTCACTGACTAATCAACAGTCGGTCCGCCCCGCATGCTTCTTCAGACCTGCGGGTTCTCAGAGACGTCGTTCTTCCTTCACGACCAATAGCAGGTCGTGACAGATCGACTGTTCGACTGTCGACCAGTCGACCACAGTCACGTGACTTCTAAATACCATAAAATCCCTGATCGCTTACTAGCTTGTAATTGGTCCCTTTTCCTATAACAGCCCAAGGTCTCCTAGAGGTCATAACCTCCTGAGCCTATGGTCTTGGAACTGCCCGTGACCAATCCCGTGATTTATCACATCTCCGATGTCTAAAGCCCCATAAAAGCTGCCATACAAATACACCCAAAGGAATAACTAGCATCAAGGTCCAAACAGTACCAGAGAGAAGTAAAACGATGACTGAGAAAACCCAAAACGCTCTTCTGACTGCTTGCACGCTAAATTCGTTATCTAGTTGATTAAAGCCCAGTCCATCGGCTGGCACTGAGAGGATGACCTGCATAGAGGATAGAACGAGCGAAAGGCTAGTAAACACAAAAGCTAGGGGGACTATAGCTCGTTGGAGATATGAGCCGGTGTTCCAATAAGGGATTTCATAAAACCAGAACGTGCTCTTGCCTTGAGGCTGAAAGATCCGGACTACCCAGTTTAACCGCGACAGTCGTAGTTGGCCATAGTGATACCGTCTAGCCACTTGATGATCCTCTATAGTGCTAAAATTAGCTATAAAAATAGACCACCTGATCCAATCAAAGCCATCTGGTAGAAGGTGGCTTTCGCGTGCTATTTGGAAGTCGGAGTAGTGTGAGACGAGGTACGCGTAAGATCGTAAGAATCCCGTCGCAACTGTATAGTCACTCTGTCGCGCTACCCCCCCTCGTTCTTCTTCTTCTGCCAGTGAGGATAACTTCGAATGAGGAGTTGTCTGCTTGGTCGAAGATTGGCAGAGATAATATATCCAAAACTTGTGGTTTAGGAGGCAGGGTGGGATAGGCTTAATGTAGATCTGGTCATGATGCCATATAAGATGGAGTTTAGGATCCTCCGTGAGCACAATATGTCTGCCTTTATTCTTGTGTCTGTGGAGAGAATCGATGTTCCCACCGTACCTCCTACCCACTAACCAGAGCCTTTTATAGAGATTGTCCAGAAGGGGTGTATGAAGTTCTCTTGCGAGGAAAGCCTGCACATCTGCAGAAGCCAATTTTACTCTTGGCTCGCCGGGGACATACGACAGTGGTTCTCTATCGAAATTTGTAGAAGGTGACTTTGATGATTGTTTCGGATCGACAGAACTAGGGATTGAAGCACCTAGGCGTTGGTGGCAGAGTGCGTCTCCCACAAGAAAGGGAGCCTCGGGAGAGTTGGAAGTTGACATGTTTAACCACTCTCTTCCACCCACCAGCGATGATGTCTTTAATTGTCTTTGGAGAGTTGTCTCAGCGATATGAGCGCTTTCTTACATATAAGGGATGAGGCAAATGTTTGTATGCGTAAAGAGTCAATATTTGATGGCCAACGCCACCAACACTAGGCTCGCTCGCGGCCGCCCAATTATATACGTGCAACTCAAACGCGCCTCAGCCTGCCCAATTTAATGACCAAATCCATGGCCAATCCTATACTCTGTTATATCATCAACAATATTGTTAGATATCATCATCTATTCCCGAGTCAACTGTTACGCAGCAGTTTTTATCTTTAGAAGTGGTTTAACGCCGTAGCCCTGTCGTGGATCTACGCCGCCTGTTCCCATTTAGCACGACGCTACTACGAAAATACCCCGCGACCCGACGGTATCTTTAGCTTATTATCATGGAGGAGCTCAAGACTGAAAAATGGCATCTCGCGACAACGATATTCGTCTTCTGTATCTTTCTTGTTATACTATACGACCAGCTCACGAAGAGCATCCCGACGCGACTTCGCGCAGACCAGGCGCCGACCTCAGGGTATGGCCTCATTGCGGCCGGCGCACACGACGCACCGGTGCGGGCATCTGGGATCGAGTAAGCTTGTCCGTATCACTGTACACGAAGATCGCTGCTAAACTTGCTTAGCATCATCTTCGTGCATGGCCTAGGATCGAACCCAGATACAACATGGCGAGCGAGAAGAGTTGATTCACATGATGAAGCCGGATGTCCTCGATCTACTAATGATCAGTATGTGAACTGGGTTAGCGAATTCCTCCCCCACGACCTTCCTCCTACCGTCTCTAAAGACACGCGCATCTTTTTCTATAACTACGATTCATACTGGAAGAGGGATGCACTGAAAACGGGGCTCTCGGAATTTGGTGGGCAACTCTTCGAAGAAGTCAAGACAAAACTACGCCAGACAGAGGAGGTAAGACGAGAGAAGGCTTGGTCCCGAACGTGTAGCTAACAAATGTGAATCTAGGGACAAAGCCGAAGTCTAATCTTTGTGGGATATAGCTACGGAGGTCTAGTCATTAAAGAGGTATACGAATGTGCTGTAGCTCGACTAGTCAGGGTCATATCTATTAAGTGTAGCACTGACTACAAGCTAGGCATTTGTTCAAGCTCATCGATATCAAGGCCTTGATGGTATCCTTGAACACACAAAAGCAATATGCTTCTTAGGCACTCCTCACCGCGGATCAAGCCTCACTAGACTTGGTCGTCTTGCCGCATTGGTCCTTCAACCGCTTGGTTCGAACCCGTCGCTACTTACTGAAGTGGAATACGACTCGGAGTCCCTACTGAATCTACAGGGAACCTTCGAAACTACGCTACCGGTTGATCTGCGTGTTGTAAACTTCTACGAGCAACGTGCGACTCGAATTCTCGGCTTCTGGTTCCTATCATGGGAGGAATTTGTAAGTTAGATTCTTGGTGCTGGTTTTCGTATCCTGACTGTATTCAGTGTGTCAAAAAGCAGTCGGCAATCTTCGGCGGAGCCAAGGTTACAAATATTCCACTTGGCGTGGACCACTCTGGACTAAACAAATTTGGATCAAAGGACGAAAGCTATAAGAAGATCTCCTCGAAGCTTGCGGAAATCTGCCAATTGCTATTACAGCCAGTCAAGCGCCAGTATGCTGTCCCACTTGAGACGGTGCGAACGTATACGCCACGGCCTGAGCTGTCCAGCCAGTTGGAAGAGATGATGAAGGTCGATCACGAGAAAGCTCGTGTGCGACATACGGTTGTGATGCATGGCCTGGGTGGCACAGGCAAATCTCAGTTGGCATTGAAATATGCCGAAGATCACAAAAACCAGTACGACCCGGTTCTGTGGATCGATGCTACGGATGTGGACACAGTACGATCTAGTTTCGAGAGATGCGAAATAGAGCTAGGTCTCGCGATAGACTTAATCAGAGTAACAGGGCCAGCATTGACCGATTTGGCAGCGGTGCAGAATGTGCTTCGGTGGCTTCGCGACCGCAAAGATACTGATGAAAAGTGGCTAGTGATTGTTGACAACGCAGACGATTTTAACTGGGGCCTCAAGTCTGTTATGCCGAAGGGGCAACGGGGAAGCATTGTGGTTACAAGCCAGGACAAGCTTAGCATATTGCTGGTAGACGGCGACTGTCAGCAGCTTGAAGTCAGTATTATGTCCGAGCACGAAGCAAATACTCTTCTCTTGCGGCATCTTCATTTGAGCGTTGAATCTGCGCCTGAGAAGATTCAAGATAAGTGCGATACTATAGTGCAGCGGCTCGGGCACCTAGCGATTGCTATTGACCTTGCTGGCGCCTATATTGGCAACGAAGTCAATCAGGAGAGTGCTCTTGCTCATTATGTTGCTGACTACGACAAACATCAGGACGAACTGCTAAAGTCTGAATATTTTCGCGGGCTCCGGCCGACAGATCAAACGGTGTGGACGGTATGGGATAAGACGCTTGAGAAGCTTGAGAAGTTTACGGACTTGAAGCCTACAGTTCTTCTTGCATTCCTTGCACGGTTCAAAGGAAGCACTGTCCAGGACGAAATGTTTCGGCTAGCGGCTCTTGGCATGGCTGCCATTAGTGACGAACTTGGCGCAAGGGAAGAGCAGGGGCTTCCGGACGACATCTGCCAATTTCTTCAAACAGATGGTGTAGAATGGAAAGACTTCATGTACCGGAAAAGTCGTGATCTACTGCTCCGTTACAGCCTCGTACAACATGCAGGCAGGAAGTGGCCCGGAGTGACGATTCACAGCCTGGTGCAGTGGCGCGCCAGGCAGTATAGGAAGGCCGAGCGATGGCAGTGGTGGTATGTATTAGGCGTGGTTGCAGCGTGTACCCAAGTTACCAAGGAGAGCCATCGTCCTCAGTTTCGTCGACACCTCGTGGTACACGTTCCGGATATATCCGCAGCTGCCTTAGACAGATTTTGCATTCCAGAAGAGATGATGAATTATGTATGGGGAAAGGTTGGCAATGTCTACTATGATGAAGGTCGATGGGAGGAGGCAGAAAAGCTGTTTATGCAAGTGATGGAGACGAAGAAGACGAAGCTGGGAGCTGACCATCCTGACACGCTGACCAGCATGGCCAACTTAGCGTCGACGTATAGGAATCAAGGTCGATGGGAGGAGGCAGAAGAGCTGTTTATACAAGTGTTAGAGTCGAGCAAGACGAAGCTGGGAGCTGACCATCCAGACACGCTGACCAGCATGGCCAACCTAGCGTCAACGTTTTGGAATCAACGTCGATGGAAGGAGGCAGAAGAGCTGTTTATACAAGTGATAAAGTCGAGCAAGACGAAGCTGGGAGCTGACCATCCTTCTACGCTGACCAGCATGACCAACCTAGCGTCGACGGTTTGGAATCAAGGTCGATGGGAGGAGGCAGAAAAGCTGGAGGTGCAAGTGATGGAAACTCGTACGACCAAGCTGGGAGCTGACCATCCTTCTACGCTGACCAGCATGGCCAACCTAGCGTCGACGTATATGAGTCTAGGTCGATTGGAGGAGGCAGAAAAGCTGGAGGTGCAAGTGATGGAGACAAGCATGACGAAGTTGCCAGCTGACCATCCAGACACGCTGACCAGTATGGCCAACCTAGCGTCGACGTATCGGAATCAACGTCGATGGGAGGAGGCAGAAAAGCTGGAGGTGACAGTGATGGAGACGAGCAAGAAGAGGCTGGGAGCTGACCATCCAGACACGCTGACCAGCATGGCCAACCTAGCGTCGACGCATAGGAATCAAGGTCAATGGGAGAAGGCAGAAAAGCTGGAAGTGCAAGTGATAGAGACTCGTAAGACGAAGCTTAATTAAATCTATAATTAAGTTCAGAACATTACTTTATTAAAAGCGTAGCTTTTATTTAGGTTCCGACCCTCCTGCCCACGAGCGGGAGGGTGGTTTCTTTATCACGTGTGCACTCTCACGTAAGGGGTGTTTTTTCAGGTTATATTTTTCTTCTTATCTCTCTATACCTTCTGTCATAATCACGGGATCAATCACGTGCAGTTCCAAGACCATAGGCTACCCCTAGTAATCGCGGTAAGTTGACCCTAATGACCGTTTTCCCTATACTCATCTCCCCCTGACCGGGGGGTGGGCACGGGCCAGTTGACTATAATAACTATAAGAAACTAGACTATAATAACCGTCTCCCTCCCCTAAGATCTACTACTGATACTTCGAGAGCCGCTCCTAATTACAGGTCCGAGAGGTTATAGAACACTATAGGCGAGCCTTTTATTTACCTCCCGGAGTAGAAAGTGCTTCTATATACGCTATATAGCTATTACCTCTAACCACGCCCTGACGTCTAGGTTCCGTACCTTCGACAGCTACTATATAGCTTACGTGGTACCTAGCTTAAGAGTCTAGAAGAACTCTTTAGCAGTTACACCCTCGCTACTCCCGAGGACGTAGGGAACCCGGGGATAGAAGAGGTAGTGCCGGCTACAGCTATCCTTGGCCTACGCGTTATAGATAGCTAGTAGTACCTAACTTATATAGGAGGGCTTACGAGAAACCTTAAGACTATAAAGCTATATATATCGAAGGCGTACTAGTAGAAGCCTAGCTTATATAAGGTCAGCCCGCTATAGCAGAGCTATAAGCTTTAGATATTCTTTATCGAGAACCGCCTAATTCGGTATTTTATTATAGCCCTGAAGGGAGACTTAGGGTTAGGGTTAGGGTTAGGGTTAGGGTTAGGGTTAGGGTTAGGGTTAGGGTTAGGGTTAGGGTTAGGGTTAGGGTTAGGGTTAGGGT
>LLCE01000285.1:0-11421 GCA_001414415.1 Hymenoscyphus repandus
GCAGAGGCTCCTCGCTCGGGTGCACGTATCTATTATAATACGAAAGGGTAGAGGAGAGGGTCTAACACGTTTATCACGGTCGTGGTGGTCGTGGTCGTCGAGAGTCGTGGTCGGGTTCGGCGGGGTTTTACGAACCGGCCCTCTGCGCGAACCGGCCCTCGTCGTAATCGACCTTAGGCCTTAGGCCGTTACCGTTCCTATAGTAACCTTAGCTTCGTACGAGAGCTTACCTCTATTAAAGCTCTCTAACCTTATTACCTTCTTTCTCTCCTTAGCTAATTCTTAGCTAGTCTAATATAGTTAGTTTACTTAGACTTTAAGACCTAGCCCGTGATAGAAGAAGAAGAAGAAGAAGAAGAAGAGTTCTTCTCTTTATATAAGGTAAATAAATATATATTACTCTAGGAACTAAGTAGTCCGTTAATACTAAGAGTTCTCGTATAGGTCTTAACCTATTATAATCCGTGCGTTCGGCTGGTTAAAGTCGGCTAGTACTGTACCTGCGCTATAAATATAATCTTAGACGTTAAACTCGAGTGTATACTTTCGTTAGCCGAGATCAAGTAGCGAATTATACGCTTTTAGCGAGATAACAGATAATATCCCTAATATATATAAATCATTCTCTTATCTCACTTTCATTGCTTAGAAGTTCATTTCATTTTATTAAAATTCAGAAAAACATAAAAACGCACTTCTTCCTTATATTGAACCATCCCTAAAAGGCTCGGCCCGAGCAAACCACAGTTAATAGTGCCTGCCCGATCCTTTGCTTCTTCATTAACTATCGCGGACAAGATCTAGCGTTGCGCAATGGAAGCTGCCCCCAAGGCAGTTCACATGTCGGAAAGGTATACTGATAACTTCCATGCCACACTCCTTGCGAAGAAACTCTGCAAATTTGGGATCGTATTGGTCGACTATAATTGTGTGCGGGTCCAAAACCAGAAGGTTCAAAACAAGCCAGTTGCTAGTCATATAGGATGGTGGTTCACTTCGTGCTTTTGGAACAAATGGGAAAGGTTTGCAATCCCAATCATCAAACAATTTAATCTTGGACAGAGCCTCTTTGTTCGTCCTGTCGGGGTTGTAGATAAGGAGTCCTTTTCGCAGGGGAAGGAGTACGGCGTCCAAGTGCATGCAATGCGGGTCATCAACTTCAAGGAGCTCCAGCAATACACCCTTCGGTAGGTAGCTGCGCACATAGTCGATACCTTTTTCATTTGTAACATGGCTATATTGGCCAACAACGACGTTGCCAAAGCGCATGAAATCAGCAGCATCGAAGGCAATTCTTGAATTGTTGATTGCCCACCTCACGCCATTGAGCGGGTTCACCTTGTTTGCCTCGGGGTAGCCATCGTAGAGCGTCTCTCGAGCAGGCGGCTTTGGAGCTCGGACAATGGTGATTCGGGGGTCCTCTGCAAGCCTGAAAAGTGTATCCTTGAGCATGAGATCGACCTCGTTTTCTCGGGACCGCCACGAATAAGCAGACTCAATGATTGTAGAGCCTACAACAAGGAGGCCATCTCGGACCATGGATCCGGTATAGCCGCCGACAGCCCTCCAGTCTACTGTGTTGGGCCTGAAGACTTCAATGCCTCGATCTTGCAGGACCTTAGCAAAGTTGTCAAGCTCTTTGTCTGCAGCCTTGAGAATATATTGAGGAAATGGATTGTCCTTCTTGAAATGGGCGACATGGGCGGCTGCTGTAGTGCTCGATATCATACGTTCGTGTTCAAATGGAAAGCATGAATTGGCTGCGGCACCGACAACGATCGATTTGAGAGGCGACCACTCGTTCCATGAACGTACAGCCAGTGGCATTGAATTTACTGTCATCTTGCTCAAATGGAAATTGGATGAATTATTTGTTGAAAATTACAAGAATGCTTCTCGTCTCTGTAATAATGTATGAGACTTGATCAGGATATTGACACTATAATCAATGCTCGTTGTTCGACCTTAAGGTTTCAACTCAAATATAGCCAAGTAGGACCTTGTAAGCAGGGGCTCACCGCAGTTGATCGCTTGCATGAACATCGCCTATTGATTTGATTCTAATGACTCGTATAATACAGCGATTTGTAAGAAAAATGACAACTTCTCCACGTATCTAACACCATACCATAGTCAGCGCTTGTCCTTGGAATTGTCCTTAGCAAAGTCCTTGGCGGGGTCCTCGGCAAAGTCCTTAGCCAAATCCGTATCGAAGTCGTGCGGAGGGCCTTAGCGTGATCCTTAGCGTATTCCTTAGCGTATTCCTTAGCGTATTCCTTATCGGAGTCCTTAGCGTGACTCTTAGCGAAATCCTTAGTATTATCTTTGATATAGTCAGCATTCTTAATAGTATTCTTAGCGACTAGATAATTCATAGAACTAAAGCTTAAACTTAGGAATTCATATATAACTAAATATAAATTGTAATCTAAAATTGAGTTGATATATTTTTAAGTATTATAATATATGTAAGCAATATAAACAGCACGAAGTGCTATGTGCCCCTTCAGGGAAATTAAATCTAATAGTATTCAGATTAATATTATTCTCAGGGGTGATTTTACTGATAGGTTCTAATCATTTAACTATTTGGTTAGTTTTCTAGCTTCTTTTTAGCTCCAAGTGCTCAACAGTGTGGTAGCCCTGTACCACGCGTAATTTTACTTCTAGACTTCTCTCTTCTAATCAAGTAACCTATGCGTGTCTTGTACCCTATAACTTTCAGGAAGCCTCGAGATTGTCTACATCTTGTAAAAGCTTCAATACCTTTCGATAACTCACACTCTCAAGACTATACTCCACTTGTCCAACCATGTCTTTCCCAGTCGCTAGTGACTACACAAGTCAAATTCCAAAAGGTTATGATATCGACGCTGTTCGAAAGCGCTTCCCGGGTCTGAACTCGGATACCATTTCCATGAACAATGGCGCGGGCAGTGTGGTGCTTGGATCCGCGATTGACGCGTAAGTTAACTTTCATTCGTTTAGATTTAACAAGTGAATACTTACACAAAATCGGGTAGAATTGTATCCTTCATGAGCAAACCGCAAATCCAGCTAGACGATGGCGACAAGTTCAGTGACGCTTGTATTGTACAACGCGAGGAGCAAATGAAGATGATAGCAAAGTATATAAATGCTGAATATGATGAGATTGGTAAGACTTTGAGAAAGCCACCTGCTTTCTTCTAATCCATTTAGCCTTGGGTCGTTCAAGATGAATTATTTTTGCTAACTATGTTTTTACTAGCTTTCGGCCAGTCTTCTACCGCACTCTTTCGTCTTCTCGTTCAATCTCTTCAACCATCTCTTAGCCCTGATTGTGAAATCATCGTCTCTATACTCTGCCATGAAGCAGGCCTCACTTCTTGGATAGCTCTAGCAAAGTTCCTTGGCGTTACCATCAAATGGTGGGCTCCTCCGCGCGATGAGGAAAACCGCACGAATCCGAAGCTGAGCCTCGCCACGCTCAAAACTCTGCTCTCACCTAAGACCCGGCTGGTCGCGTGTGGCCACGTGAACAATAACTTTGGCTCTGTCCATCCCATTCGTGAGATTGCAGATTTAGTACATACCATCCCTGGTGCCCTTCTCTCTGTGGATGGAGTGGCCTGGGCCCCCCATCGGCCAATTGATGTCAAAGAATTGGACGTTGATTTCTACACGTTTAGTTGGTATAAAATTTTTGGGCCTCATTTCGCGCAGATATATGCTCGTCGAGGCGTGCATCAGCGCTGTCTAAAGAGTCTTAATCTTCATCATCTGGAACCATCAACCCTTGACATCAAACTAGCTCTCGGCACGAATATGCACGAGCTGGAAGATAGTTTGGTCTCTATCATTCGGTATCTCGACCAAACTAGCTGGGATAAGATTGTCAAATACGAGGCTGTGATCTGTAAGCCTCTGCTGGACTATCTAAATGCCAACAGTCATATTTATACTATTTACGGAGAGAAGTCATCTGACCCAGAGCTCCGAGTATCATGTGTATGCTTCAAGGTCAACGGGGTGTCATCGTACGATATTGCACAGGAGGTGCACAGTACTTCAAATTGCCGGATTGTCTGGGGTGACAACTACTCACTCATGGCTATCCATGACCTCCTTGGGCTCGACGACTCGGGCATCTTGCGGTGTAGCTTGGTACATTATAATACTGTGGAAGAGGTGATTACTTTTATAGGCGTGCTCGATCGAGTGGTTTCGCTTCCTCGATTTCAAAAGTTGAGAAATGGACATGTATGTAGCGGCCATTAGATAGCTCAGAAGGAACAGGGTGGTCACATCATTTCAATCAAGCTTCCAGAATCATTTAAACGGGCCTCAATATTCTATGGAGAACTAGCATCCTTATTGTCATCTCTCTAATTACTCATCACTCTTGAACCTGTTTGTTTTTCTCCCAGCTGGCGATTTCAGATCTTTTTGTGATTCGAAGGATTTCCCTGCCATATTACATATCTAGGTTCTTAATTAACTTTATAGATTAGCTATATTGATGATTTAAAAAGTAGCCGTTTTATAACTTCTTGAACTTTTAAAAGTTTTTCAAGTGAGATTTACTATATTCTAAAAGATGCTAATTACTAATTTAATTATAGTGAAAGATTTCGCTAGTACTTGAAAAAGGAAATCCTAGATACCTAATTAGTACACAGTCTTACAGTCTTGGTGTCTCTTAGCCTCGTTACTAGGGTCCTTCAGGGGCGGGTGGTAAGGGTGGGGATAAAAAACGTGATCTAAGATCTAGGATGTCCTTAGGCGATCTTCTCTTTTCACCCGCACCACAAAGGTTTGAATGCAGCACCCCGGCTAAGCAATTTGGTCCCTGTACTCCCCCGTAGTCGGCTGCATGTTGTTGGCTGTTAGCTTAGTCAACTTATTCGCCCCTCTTTAATCTCGCCTTTTGTTGGCTGGTATCTTCAGTTTCTTGGTATCAATATCTTATTCTCTTACTCTTCTTTCAACGCCTTCTAGATACTAAGCTCCTTCGCTGTTGTCAATCTTGATGTCCTTTCCCCCGAGCCTCAACTATACACGTCCAACTAGTTGACGGCATCCACTGCCCACACACTCTATATAAAATGTCCACCAAAAGTATGTTTTCTCTTGACCGCGAACTCGGGCCTGGATATAACAATTCGTTTGATTTTTCCCTTACGTTTGAAAGTGCAATACTAACCATCGCGCCTCTGTGTGTGCTGATTGCCGCCTGTCCATTTCATATTTGGCATTACAGGAAGAGACCAGCCGTTGCCAAGATTGGGATGCACTTCTGGCTCTTAACGGTAGGGCTCCCATATCCAACTCTTCTTAGAACTAAACAAAACTCACTATATATTTCAGATTGCGGCCATCGCTCTCGTTTGCTTAGAGGTTACCAAGGCGGTGGTCTGGAGAATGGCTCCTGGCGGGGCATTTGCCATTTTCCAAGCAGCCACAGCACTCTCAACGGTTGGCGCTGCCACTGTCTTACTTATGAACACGCTGGAATACCGCCACTCGCTTCACTCTTCCTACATAAGTAGCGCCATGTTGAGCGTCGCATTTTGCGTGGATATCATGAAAACTCGATCTTTCTTCATGAGAGATGGTATGAGTACTGTCGCGGCGCTTTCTGCTGCTACCGCGGTACCCAAGCTTGCGATAATCATGTTGCAAGAGTTTCCCAAGCCATTGTACAGTTCCACAGGCCAGATACTCTCTCAAGAAGGCACTTGTGGCTTCTGGAACCAGACGTTGGCTGTATGGGTAAATCCAACGATGGGTTTAGGTAGGCGGCAGGCTTTGGCCATGAAGAACCTTTCTACTCTCGGCCCTGACTACTCATCGCAAAGGCTGAGCTCGGAATTTGATCGTATCTGGATAAGGCAAGATAAGACCTCACGATGGGCTCTCATTAATACATGCTTTGTTGCTTTCCGTTGGACTTTAGGACCCGCCGTCTTCTCACACATGATTACAACCGCATGTGAATGGGCTCAGGCTTTCTCCATCCAGACAACAGTAGCTTCTATGGGGCAAGATGAGCCGAGATGGCGACCAACTTCTCTCATTTTAGCAACTGTTACCATATACTTGATGAAGATGGTAATCAATCGAAAGGTTTACATCGAAGCATATCGCTAATATCATTACTAGACAACCATCTCAATGACTACATACTATATCAATAAGACTAGTACACTCACTCGTGGACTCCTCGTGACGCAAATTACGAAGAAGAACTTTGCCTTGACACTGGTGTCTGCCCAAAAGACAGAGGCAATTACTCTCATGAGCACAGATGTCGAGCAAATCTGCGATTTGATTATAGAATTGCACGAGTTTGTCACAGCGATCCCTGCTGTTGCATGTTGCTTATACTTCATCTATCGAGTGGTTGGGGTTGCATTTGTCCTCACCTTTGCTATCGCTCTTGGTAAATTACCCTCATATTGTAAAGGGACATGTGCTCACATCTTTCAAAGCCGGCTGTCTTATAGCTGTTGTGATGACCAAACCGGCGGCAAAGGCTCAGAAACGATGGGTGGAAGGAATTCAGGAACGTGTCGCCCAAATGAGCATTGTTTTGCTGCAATTGAAAGGCATCAAAATGCTTGGTCTGCAATCTACGATCACGGCATTCATGCAGCGCAGCCGTGAAGCTGAAATTAAGCAGTCCTTGAGGATTCGATACCTTCGAATGATTTCTCAAGCGAATCACAGCATCGAAACGGTGTGGACAATGACCGCGGGTTTTGTTGGAGGTGTCTTCTGGACCACGTGGAAAGACGGTCTCGATGCTTCATCACTTTACACGTACTTGTCGCTGGCTGCTCTCTTTCAAGGGCCGCTGCGGGCCCTCATTCTCAACTCACCAATGCTGGGTGGTGGCTTTTCCAACTTTGGTCGTATTCAAGAATTTCTTTTGCAGAGTGAGCGCGAGGACCCGCGTCAACTACTCGATCGCATCAGTGCAATTTCTCTTGATATGGACGAAAGTGAAGCCGCTGCGAGTAGCTCAGATATATTGGAGAAGAAGCCATTGGTAACTGAAACTGTCCAAATCTTGATCAACAATCTTTCGGTAGCAGCACTAGCGACTGATAATCATGTAAACATCTTAGATAATGTGAGCTTTGAAATTGCTACTGCGTCACTTACTATCATCATAGGCCCGGTGGGCTGTGGCAAGTCTACTTTGCTTCGTACCCTATTAGGCGAAACTGCCCTCTCCAGCGGGACGATCCATATAAGAACGGACAATATGGCCTTCTGTCACCAGAATGCCTGGATTCCCAACTGCACCATTCGAAAAGCGGTCATTGGCACTAACGAGTATGATCACGAATGGTATCAAGAGGTACTTAGAGCGTCTGCTCTCGACTATGACGTTGGCAAGACTACGGATCAGGCTAAAACTGGCAATAACAATGGAGGCTTACTGAGCGGCGGCCAGAAGCAGAGAGTTGTGAGTAATTGAAAGCATGCAATGAAGCTTTTAGTCCCGATGCTAATGAATCCCCGAAATACAGGCCCTTGCTCGAGCCATCTATTCTCGGGCACCGATTCTAATCCTCGACGACATCCTGAGCGCCCTCGATCGATCGACTGCTAAACTCATCTTCTCCCGGCTGCTTGCCCCCAATGGTCTCTTGAAGCGTCAAGGAAGAACTGTTGTTCTAGCTACGCACGCCGGTACTATCATTTCGCTCTCCCTGTGAGCTCGAATTCTAAGGCTAACATGTCAACTTAGTCGAATGGCTCAGTGATGCCGACCAAGTCCTCGTCTTCGATTCTTCTGGACACATTTCTTCATATGTCGATAAACATGACATCACCGCCGTGCGAACAGCAGCGCTAACGTCACAAAACCGAGACAAGGACCAAGACATTGAGGAAGAAGTCGTCCTGAACTTTGATGATGAGAGCGATGTGGACGAAGAGAAAATTAACACGATGTTGGCCACTGATAAAAGCCTTTACAGACTGCTTTTTGGAACTGTGCCGCGATATCTATCAATCGTAGTTGCAACGTCCGCTGTTGCTTGGCAAGTTCTCAGTACCTGGAATGAGCTATGGGCTCGAATCTGGCTAGCGATAGGCCCGATGGATAAACTGTTGGTTATTCCTCTGCTTATCGGCGTCTTTGTACATGTTGTCAACTCGGCATTTATGGTTTGGGTATGGCAAATTGTCACAATGCCCAAGATTGCCAACAAGATGCACAAGTTGTTCCTCGATGCTGTCATGACAGCCACGGTGCCCTTTCTCTCGGGATCACGGAGCGGAGCGCTTCTCAACAGATTCAGCCAAGATATGACACTCTTTGCATTTAAACTACCGCATGGCGTTTTCAGGGTATTCCTCAGCTTGACCATTGTCATCATTCAGTGCGTGTATCTTGTCTCTGGATCATATTATATGGTAGCATTTATTCCATTTCTCTTCGGTATTCTCTGGGTGTTACAGAGCTTTTACCTACAGACGTCCAGACAAATACGAATCCTGGAATTGGAGACCAAAACGCCTCTGTTTGCCACAATTAGCGAGACCGCTGCTGGTGTCGAGCACATTCGTGCCTATGGTTGGCAAGGTCCGTTACTTTCACAGACGTATGAGATGCTGGACCACTCCCAAAAGTCGTTCTACTACATGTATGCAGTCCAACGATGGCTTGTGGTTATCCTGAACGCGATTGCTACTGCAATGGTTTGTGGGTTGGTCAGCATTGCTCTTCTTGTCGTCAACGCCTCGTCGCAAGGCGGATTAGGCCTGGCATTGATGGCTGTGATCTACCTACAAGCAGATCTAAACTTTCTCATTACAGAGTGGACTACTCTGGAGACTTCACTGGGAGCTGTGGCGCGTCTGAAGTCGTTTATGAAGGATACGCCTATTGAAAAGGACAAAGATGGCGTCACAGAGCAAACTGTGACATGGCCGAGTCGTGGCGAAATTGAATTCAAGAACGTTTCAGCTTCATATAGCCAGGAGTCAGATGCTAGACGAGCGATAAATGATGTTTCATTCCAGATTGAATCGGGAGAATCTGTAGCAATTGTAGGACGTACGGGGAGCGGAAAGAGCAGTATCATTCTGGCCCTCCTCAATATTTTACACCATACAGGTACAATTACCATTGATGGCGTCGATATCTCAAATGTTCCTCGCGAGCAGCTTCGTCAGAGTATCACGACGATTCCGCAGGATCATGTTGATATCCCTGGCACTGTCCGTGATAATCTCCTGCCCCTGGAGATTATGAATAATGATGAAGACAAGAAACAGGACGATGCCGTCTTAACCAAAATATTGAGAACCGTTGGTCTATGGGACCACATCTCTCGTCACGGGGGACTGCATGAGCCTCTTACAAAGATAGGACTATCAGCTGGCCAGCGACAGCTCCTGAGCCTAGCCAGAGCGCTGATTCATCACTCAAAGACGGGAAGCAAGATTGTGATTATGGACGAGGCGACAAGCAACATGGACTATCAGACAGATTCGATCATGCATCGTGTAATGGAGACTAATTTTGCAAGCTGTACTCGAGTAGTCGTTACGCATCGTAATACAGTCCTGAGCCAATACAATGTGTTGATCAAGCTGGAAGATGGCAAGGTGGTGTCGGAGGAGAGGCAGAGCCGCGTCAATAGTGTAAGAGCTGACTTGACATCTGAGGAGGGTTCCAGGGAGTGAACGGACCCGAATATTGCGTGTGTAGGTGCTAGCAGAAATTTGCCACGGGAAGGTTAGAAAAGGGCATAAAAAAAGGTGTTTATAGGATACGTTCTAAGCTTACAAGCAAGTATAGCGGGATAAACAACGAGATTACAATGACTGTGTCAAACCAGTGACAGTAAGCGGGGTCGTATGCTGTAAACAGGATTCGGCGATTCATTAAGGCTACGATTATTGGGGCTTTACATGACCATCAGAACGACAGGCAGCCACAGACTCCAATACGATGGCTAGATATAAATGCTACTCGAGATAGCTGATTCACCATGTAACTCATACTAATGAACAATAACATGCACATCCCACTTTTCAGAAGTAAAGGTTAGATACTTATCTCATTTTTACCATCTTGCCATCTTAGCTCGTCTCTTTCTTCTCATTCCAACAAAAAAACTACCTGGGGATATAAAGAATGCGAGCAAGATACATGGACTAATAAAGAACCTTGACCGGCGGCTGCTGTTGCTGTGAACCTGTATCCACCTTGAAGCACACTCCTTCATTAATATGATGTCTGCACGCCGAAGACCGGCTGAACTCCTTCATGCAGTACATGCACATCCATTTCCTTCCCCGCCCCTCTTGCTCTCTCAGGTGTCTCCGGAAGTTTGCCGAGCTACTGAAGGTGCGACCTTCACAGCCGTGTTTCCAACAACGGTACTGAGATTGAGATTGAGATTTGTGCCCTTGCTTCTGTATGGTCGTGTTTGTGGGAGTGGGAGTCATCATCACTTGCTCGAGTGGAGGTTGTGTATTACTAGGAACGGCTTCCAAGGAGTTGATATCTGACGAAAAGCCGGGGCTTGTGCTATCCCCTGTCTCTGCTGCATAGTTGTCGTTGTTGTAATTCATGTTCATTTGAGCACCGTACTCTTTCGTTCCGGCCAATTGAGTCGCAAATTCAGGCTCAAAGACGTTGCCTTCAAGTGAATTGCAAGATGATGCTTCTTTGTAGCTGAGTATGTCTTTCTGCAAAATAGATGGTGGCTCGTATGGCATCGGATATTCAGAGTCTGTTGGTATAAAAAGATGGTTCAAAGGATCGTCTGTCCAATGAGCCATTAAATCGCTAGAGGAACAACTAGGCTCACTCTCTAGTGGTTGATGCTCGTCAGAAGTGAAGGGGATTGATGTCGAGTCGTTGAACCACTCCTCCATCATGGAATTCTTTTTTCTCCTGTAGACATAGAAATTGGCCGTGAAGGATGATTCGATTTGTGCTAGGGAGTTTGAAAGCTAGCAAAACCGAACCTACGTAAGGAGGAGAGGCTGAACTATGAATATCCTTATTCTCTGTCTGATGTGAAATCAGATGACGTGATAAAGAGATACTTGGAAACAATATGCTTCAAAATCTGTAATACGATGCCTTCAGGAGACTTCCCCGGTTGGTGTGGGTACAGGAACCAACAGCCCAATCAGGAAACTGACTTTGCTTTGCTCTTGGCGGAACTGTTATCTTCAGGCTAGCACGAGTTGAAACAATCACTTCCCCCCAGTCTAGTGTCGAAAAGGCGGGTTCGGCCGCGGGGCAGGTTCGCCAGCCCGCGACGATCGCGACCACCACAGACCCCGTCGAACCCCCGCCACGACTGCCATTCGACTGCTATTCGACGTCTGATGGCAGTATAGCGCTACCGGTCACCACGGGGGGTAGCGTGGTCAGAGGGGAGTGAGACCGACCCGGGGCGG
>LLCE01000286.1:0-11186 GCA_001414415.1 Hymenoscyphus repandus
CTGGGCGCGCGGACGCGGCCTCTACTGTGCCCAGTCCCACGTACGTAACCACTCGTAGAGAGATAGCGTTACGAGAGCTCTGCTGCCCGGGGCGTCCGTAAGACGGTCGCAGTACCTCTGTAAGGCTGAGCGGCCTGCCGTGACGCTCCCTGATTCAAGTACGATCAGCTCTTGCTGCTCCTTTTGCGGACGGCAGTCGAGGCTTACGAGCATCCGCGAGGAGTCTTGGACCGGAACCTGGAGCAGGATATGGCACACCTCTTAGGCTGACCAGTCACGCTCTCCGATTAGCTTATTTAAGATCTTAGACGTAAACGATAGAAGGGGAACATGGTCGTTAACGTACGGTAAGACCTGTGCTTGAAGTTCGACGTACGATACGGATGACTTCTCTGGCTTCGACACGTACTTACCGATATACGACAAGACAGCGTGGAGGCTGGTCGGCGGTTAGATATCCGTATTCGCAAGCCAGCCTAAGAGACATTAGCTTAGGACTATTTACGGACGTCATCTACGAACCTATAGTAATTGCGGGTGAACACTGATTCAAGAACGGGTCGTTACGGGCGGGCGAGAAGAGCCACGACTTCGGGTTGATCTGACGAGTAACCGTCGCATCCGCGAAGAGGGGCCGCGGAAAGAAGAAGCGGCAACTCGACTGCTTCGTCTCTTTGTTCGTCCGTAAACAGTAGCTCGTCGTATACTTTGAGTGCTTCTATAGTCGGTTTATAAAGGCCGTAAACTGATCTAAGGTGTTAGCCACGTCCGTCGGGTTAAGCGACGCAGGATTACGGGAGTCTGGAAGCCGTAACGGGTCTGGATTCCAAGCTGTAATCAACTCACCCTAATACCGGGCGAATACCTCGCGGGCCGTATCGGACTCTTGATCGAGCGACGGCGCGGATAGGATCCAGAGCAGGCAGTGGAGGTGGCCGGATCCACGCGCCTGCCACTTAAAACGGTCCCAATGATCCGTAAACTTCAAGAGCGGCCGTAAGACGGTCCGTACGAACGTCCGGAAACGGATCTGGAGGTAGTAGGCGACGATATACGGGTTGTCCTGAATCCCCTTCCAGATAAACTGGAAACGGACCGCGTCTATCGTATCCGTGACGCCTTCCCAACCCGTAAAGTGGCGGTAGAGATCTTGCCACTGTATATCGGCTGCGCTAAACGTGACAAAGACTGGCGACGTATCTTGAGAGAGGAAGCGGGCTTGTGCGGTCAAGCTATTACTCTTATTACGCCAGAACGGGCGCGTTCCCGTGAGATCGGACCCTTGACGGACGATCTGATCGACGAGCTGCGTGTCGTCTTATAGCGCGGCCGTCAGCTCCTCGCGGGTGAGATCTTTAAGGCCGGACGCCTTTGATACGTAGAAACGGGCCGCGCTCGCTGCCTTCCGCCGCATAATCATATTAAATACCAAGAACCGCTACCGGGGATGGCGACCGAAACGGCTATCGTGATAGCAGAGGAGGTGACGGGCATAGTCGCTCAGGGATACGGTCCGTAAACGGGGGCTGTTGAAGTCTGCGCGGCCCGTAGGGTAGAGCGTAGGGAAGGCCATCGTCAAGATCCGCTCGTTCCTCGATGCTTCATCTAACGGCGTCATACGGATAGACGGGGCCGGGATCCCTTGATCAGGTTGAGGATCACGGCCCGTAAGCCCACTATGGATCAAGTCTGCCTCCGTGGTCGTGACGTGCAGATTTGGGACCATGGACTGGGTATTGACAGGCGGTAAACGGTCCGTATTAGGCGTAGCGGTGTCCGTATCATCGTCGACCGGATCCGTAGGATGGTGTATCGGATCGATAATAGTAGGAAACGCGTCCGAAACATCCCCATCGTCCGGGAGCGACTCGAGACGGGCGTACGAGAGGGTGATAAAACGGTAGTCGGGATGGTGTGCTTGTAGGTAATAGAGCCATGTGAGAACGTGACGTTTACGGACCCGGAAGTCAGCCTTAAACTGGCGTTGATATCTATACAGGTCAAAACGGTCCGTGATAGCGCACCGGGTAGAGACATACTTTAGGTTCTGGCCCGTGTCTGGTGGGCGTACGAGAACAATATCAAGATCCGCGGGGAGGTTCGGGAGGACCGTAACGGTCTTGACCGTATTCTGCATAAAGCTCACACAGTGGCCCGAATAGTGATACTGGTGCCCGCGATACCGAAAGAGGACCATCTGGACGTGGGAACGGGCGATGATCATCTCTTCAACCTGTGTAAGCTCTGGGAGGGAGTCCGTCACGGGCCCCGGGTCCATCTCGTTGTCCGCAGACATCAGATACGGTCTGCGATCCTTCGGATCCCGTAGATAACACCTGTGGCATACGGCATCCTTGAGAGCCATGGTAAACCACCGTTCGCGGCAGCGGCTACACTCCTCCATCTGGACGGCCCGCATCGAGGCATTAAAGCTTTGAATCAGCTGCCACTGGCCCGCAGGGAGGAAGCCTGGTTCGTGGAGGGGGGGAGCCGGTTCGGGGGTCGATTCGCGGACGACACGGATCCGCGGGGGAGGGGCACGCGACCGTGGAGGAGCCTGTCTCGATCAGTATTATACGAGAGGAAGAGAAGAGGATATACAGGTATCGGCGCGTCGATTCGCGGACGTTGAGCTAGGCGTTGAGGCTCTAAATCCGCCCTAGCTCGACGTTTCTTCGACTGCTTCTCTCGACACGTAATACACGTCGAATAGACCCGCGAGCTAGGATCTGCGTTTATATCTTTCAGAAAAGAGGTCCAGGGGAGCTTGTGAGGGCCCGCAGAGCAGTATTTCGAGGCCATCATAGAAGTGCTAGGGAGGGATGGCGAGATCAGACGAAAGACACCACGGAAAAAAACATCGATCACGTGAGGGTGCACACGTGATCCAGAAACCACCCTCTCCAGCTCGCGGGCAGGGGGTCGGAACCTAAAAAAAAGCTACGCTTTTAATTAATAGTTTCTATATAGGAACTATCACCCGTATTTTATCACCTATATAGTCGGGACTTATATCCACTCACTTTAAGCTTCGTGCTTAACTACCTATAGTAATCTATACTTATTAATTACTAGTAACGACTTTATTTCTATAAGGAACTATAAGAAACTATAATAGTAGGGAATTACGATTTAAGTATAAGGTCAGATTACTATAGAAACTAATCTCTACCCTTCTTCTCTAATTCTCCTACTACCCTAATATACGAAACGTATCCGTTTTACCTCCTATATAGATAGCTAAGGACCTTAACGATTATATCTACTTCTTAAATCGGATAATATTATAATTCCTAGTTCTACTACCTACTCTATTCGGCCGGTCCGAGATAGTAGCGACTCGGACCCTAGAGAGAGATAGCTCCGGGTTTTTAGGTAAAACCTAGGAGAGAAGAGAATAAAGGAAATCTAAATCAGGTTCCTAATATAATACCTTCTCCTAGGACTCTTATCCCTAAGAGTCGATCGGGTAAGCTACGGTTAGCCTTCGAAATAGACCGCTCGCTTAATTTATAGCCTTCGTATTTATATATTCTACCGTAGAGCTTCGGGTATCGAGATATATACTTCTTAGGCCCTCCTATCGATAATTTATAGATAAGGTCGTTCTATTTACGTCTCCTCTATATAGCGGCTACGTATTATCGTAGCGTCCCCGCTAACTATAGTTAAATTACTATAGAGTAGTAAATAACTAAGAGTAAACTTTATCGTTACTATATATACTTCCTATCTCTATAGATAGTAACTATATAGTATAGGTATAGTCTCTATCTAAGCCGTAGTATTAAGTAATTCTATTAGCTCTATTATCCTATATATAGTAGTAAATAATTATATATTTAAGGATATCTGTCACGATTCGGCACTTAACTACCTTGTAGCTAAGTAACAAGTAGTGTGTTTGTAGGCTGTGTGGAGGTATGCGGACTATCACTGGTTTGCTAGGCTTGGAAGCTTAGCTCGTAACAACAACTGTATGATATAACAATAAGATTCAGTTGCTATGTTTAATTGAGCACGAAGCTCCTATCTAGTGGGTGAAGACCCATACTATATACTGAGTGGAACGCGAGGGTAGATGGTCGACCCCTTCGTCCCAGTCGACTCAGTCGCTTATCGACCCAGTCGACCCTTAGTCACCTGACCTATCCAATACTATGAAATCCTTGGATCGCTTACTAGCTTGTAATTGGTCCTTTCTCCTATATCAGTCCAAGGTCTCCTGGAGATAGTTATCTCTTGAGCCTATGGTCTTGGTACTGCACGTGATTTATTCCGTGATTGTGACACTATCCCCCTTCCGTCCTAGCGTGTCCTCACGCATAAGTACGACCTAAGGAAATATCGACGTCAGGCCATCGGCCTCTCCTCTTTTCATCATGACTACAGATCGCTCCCGTAAACAACAAGAACGAGCTGCTCTAGGAAACTATATCGAACGTCTAGGCGACATTATGGCTCCCTGCACCCGTTGCGAAAAATCAAAAGACGTTAAAGGAATATCCCGGCGTTGCGTAGCCATTCCGGGCGAGGAATTCAAACGTTGCGCGGAGTGCGCTCGTCAGGGCAAAACCTGCGATTATCGTGAGAGGAATCGAATGCCCTCACTTTCTGACTGGGCTTCTCTTGAACGGCAGAAGGAGCACCTTGAGCAGCAGGAAGAGGCTGCTGCCGAGCAGGCCCAAGAGGCCATGGCCCGGGTCGCTCGCTTGCGAAAGCAGAAGCGTCAGTTATTGGCTAGGGAAAAACGGATGGTGTTGGCCGGTCTCAACTCTTTGGACGAGTTAGACGAGTTAGAGGCCCAGGAAAAGCAAGTGCGAGAGAAGCGTGAGCAAGAGGCGGAGGCAGCCCGTATCGCGGCCGCCCCTCCTCCCCCTACGGATCCCTTCGGTTTCGCCCTGGATCCTTCCTTCGAACCTTCCTTGGTTTTCCCACCTGGTGACCCCTTCTGGGTAGTCCAGGATTTTGGTGGTGGAACGTCTCAAACTTCTCAGGGCAGCTGAGGTGAGACTTTGGTTCCCAAGTGTTCTCCGAATGTGGGTAATCCAGCCATTTGATCAAATACTTGATCTTTCCGTTTATGTATTGACAATCCAAGATTTCTTCGACGTCATACACGGCTTCTTCTTGAGGGTTGATGGATTCTGCTTCAGTGAACGGAGCTTTTGGAGCTCCTGGTGGTGCTGGTTCCAGTAACGAAATATGGATGACCGGGTGGATCCTTATTGTCTTTGGTAGTTCAAGTTCGTAGTTCAAACGTCCTCTTACTTCCTTGATTTTGAATGGTCCCAATTTCTTATGGTCCAGTTTGTCGCTTGGTCTTTTAGTTTTGATGTTTTTTCTCAGGAGGTAGACTTTATCCCCCTTCTTTAGCGTAGGCTCCTGACTACGTTTCCGATTGTAGTAGTGTGCGTTTCTTTCCGCTGCGAACTTCAGTTCCTCTGATAGTTCCTTGTGTAATTCCGCCATTTTATCTGACATTACTCTCGCGCTTTGATTCAATGTTTGTTCTGTTTCCAAGTCTGGTTCTCTGTATGCCACGCATTCTCTTCCATATAAGGCAAAGAATGGTGTCTTACCAGTGGCTTCCGAGACCGAACTATTATATGCGAACTGTGCGAGTGGTAGGAACTGTACCCAATTATCTTGTTGGTAGTTGACGTATGACCGCAGGTATGCTTCGATAACCTGGTTTATACGTTCAGTTCCTCCATTTGTCTGTGGGTGGAATGCAGTGGACATCTTTCTCTTGACTCCGAGTGTAGCCATCAGGCTTTTCCAGAACTTGGAGGTGAAGAGACTATCTCTGTCTGATATGATCTCCTTTGGTAACCCATGATTCATCACCACATCGCGGTTGAAGGCGTAAGCCAAATCCTCGGCTGTGCTGGATTTCATGTATGGACTTAAGGTGATACATTTCGTTAGTCTGCATATGCTGACTAGGATAGAGTCGTATTTGACATTCGTCATTGGTTCCTTTGATTCTGGGAACCCAGAGACAAAATCCCATGATACCGATTCAAACGGAACATCCGGTATTGGTGTTGTTCCCATTTGTCCATAAGGAGCGTGTCGTGAGACCTTGTTCCTTATGCATGTGTCGCATTCAGCGATCACTTTACCAACCAACTTCTTCAGGTCTGGGACGTGGTATAGTTGTTTGATTCTGAAGGTGGTACGGCGTATTCCTTGATGTCCATGAGCTGGCAGCTCATGTTGTTCTTTAATGATTTCGAGGGCTAGGTCCGTTGGGATCCATACTTTATGAGTATCTGTATGTTCCCACAAATCTTTCTTCGTACGTAGGCTGATCTGGTACCGTTTCCGGATCGTTTCGTTATCTTCGTCGTTCAGAAATTCCTGTTGTGCCTTGCGTATTCTCTGGTAGTAGGATTCTTCCAGAGGATCGCTTCGAGAGTTCGCCAGGACTGATTTTACTCCTGTTATCAAGTCTCCGACTTGAACCTCTCTTAGCAGATTGATCATTTTGGAACTTTTATCCTTAGTATACCCAGGTAGTCGACTCAATGCATCAGCACGTGGATTTGCAGTGCCTTTGATATGCTTGATGACAATGTCGAAGTGTGCCAGCTCTTCTGACCATCTCGCATGCCTGCTCCTGTCGAGTACCTTGGTCCTGGTGAAACCAACTAAGTTTTTGTGATCTGATAACATAATGACCTTATGTTTTGCCCCTTGGAGATAAATTCTCCAATGCTTGAGTGCTGACACAATGGCAAGGAGTTCCTTGTCATATATGTCGTAGTTCAATTCAGCTGGGTTATGTTTCTCTGAGAAGTAAGCCACAGGGTGTAGCTTTCCATTCTCATCTGGCTGAAGGTGTACCGCCGCTCTGGCAGTATCCGAAGAGTCTGTTTCAACGACGCTTTCTAATTCCGGGTCAAACATCCTGAGTACAGGGTTCTCCGTGAATTTCTTTTTGAGTTCGTCAAACGCGCTTTGCTGCTCTTCCTCCCATACGAACTTCGTTCCTTTACGTGTAAGGCGCGTCAATGGTTCGGCTATTCTTGAGTAGTCCTGAATGAACTGTCGCGAGAAGTTCCCGAATCCGTTGAATGATTGCACGTCCTTCACGTTTTCTGGGGTTGGCCAGTCTCTGACTGCCTGGATCTTTTCTGGATCGATCCTCATTTCACCTGGGGTGATAATGAAACCTAGGAATTTAACTTCCTTAACTCCAAACTCGCATTTCTTGAGCTTGAGTCTAGACTTGTACTTGTGTAATGCACTTAGCACATCATGTACATCTTTTTCGTGGTCTTCCTCTCGTTCCGAGAAGACGAGAATGTCATCTAAATATAGGATGACTGTTTTATGGAGGAAAGGCCGGAGGATGTCTTCATTCTGTCGTTGGCAGGTGGCGGGAGCATTTACGAGGCCGAATGGCATTACAAGGTATTCCCACAGCCCCGACGGCATCATGAATGCAGTCTTCCATTCGTGTCCTTTCGCCATACGGATTAATCCAAAAGCGTTTTCTTGGTCCAGTTTAGTGAAGATCTTGGCTTTGGACAGCCGATCTCGTAACCATTCAGCTTTTGGCAAGGGGTAGGCGTCTTTGACTGTCTCAGCATTTACTGGTCGGTAGTCGCCGCAAGCCCTTCCTTCGGGTTCATCCTTTTTTTCGGCTATTGTCAGGTTTACCGCACATGGTGACTTTGATTTCCTGATAAGTCCTTTTTGGGCTAGTTTCCTTACATGTTCTTCGATAATTTTCGTCTTGGTGTAGTCGAAGTACCGAAGTTTCTGTTTAGGTAACCTAGCACCTTCCTTGAGGTTGATCTCATGATCCCAGGGTTGGTGTTCTGGTAGAGCTCCAAAGTCATTTGGAGTGTGGAACATCTCCGAGAATTCCCTGTAACAACGGGGTATCTCTTTGATCATTTTCTTCAGTTTTTTCCCTTTAGTTGACCCTGTCCTGAGGCGTCGTCTGGGATGGTCCTGACCGACCTTGTTGCGTGCCTGTTTTAAGGTGGCACTTCCTTCATTGGGCTTGAATTGCTACAGGAGTGATCCCTTGCAATCACAGCGGCTGAACTTGAGTTCACCTGTTTGCCAATTTATTTCTGGATTGTGTTGCCGTAACCATGTCATTCCTATGATGGCCTGGTTATCACCGGTTGGGGCTACATCAAAGACTATGTCGTTGGTATGCCCTGATTCGGTTTCCATCCTCATAGGTCCCGTACATTTACTGATCAATCCATCCTGATAATCAATGTCTGTACCGTCGAATACTGAGAGCCTATAAGGTCTTCTGGATGTCTGGTCAAAACCTAACTCCTTCATGACTCCCGGGTCTATGAAGTTGTCGGTTGCCCCAGAGTCCATCAGGACCCGAATTTCTCTCACGTTTCCTCCTTGGTACAGCTTGACTTTTATTTCTAAATGTGCTTGTGGCTCATCTGGGTTGCCCCAGGTTCCTCTAAGCGCTTTTAGTTTCTTCGGGATTGCCTGGGATTCCGCCCCAGGTGTATTTTCCCATTCCCATTGGGTGGTGATTACATCTACCCACCTTCGTCCATAACTGGTGTATTCTTCCAACCTGTAAGGGCGGTGTGCCACTAAACGGTCAGGTTCTCCTTTCCAGCTTACAGCGAATTCTTGGTGAGTTGTCTGGTAAAGGACAGCCCTCTGCCATACCCTTTGTTCTTCTCCTTCCGAGATGATTCTCCAAACGTCCCCCACTTGTGCCACCACTTCTAATTCTGGTAGCCGGTTTTCCGCTGGGATGGCTATGGTGATGGTTCTGGTCGGGATATCTCCTGAGGCCCGTAGGGCCACTAGTTGACTATCTCGGTATACCACATCATAGAATTCGTTCAGTACTGGGGCTGGTCCTTTCATGTTTTCTACAAAACAATCAGGTCGATTCACATCCTCACAGGACCAATGATGTTCCTGCTCATGGAAGCCCCTGTAATGCCAAACTTCTCCTTCCCTTGGGTACCAATCGATAACCTCTGTCCAGCTGTCATCGGTGTCTGTTTTCCCTTCAGGTTTCCCAAACACTCCGTGTATAGTGGTCTTTTTTCGGTTATCTGGATCCTCGAACATGATCTTTGTCTGGGTACGTCTTATGACTAACTGTCTGTCCCCTTCCATGCCCGTGGCTCCCCTCCCGGGGTGTCCGAAATCTTTCTTTTCCCTACAAGGGTTGTAGATATCGTAGGACCACCAGTTCTTTCCTGATCGGAATCCCATGTAGTCCCACATTTCTCCTAGCTCAGGGTTCTTGGCGTATTCTTCTTCCTGAATTTCCGCTCGATTCTTCCCTTTCACATGGGTTCTTGTGGCCTTCTGTTCAGAAGTATCTGACCAGTCAGAACTCGCATCACTTTTCTGATCCTTCTGTATTTTCTCAAGTCTTTGGGTTTCGATTTCCAATCTTTTCCCGTCCTTGGATTTTCCTTGGAACTCTATTGTTTCCGGGGTGAGATAAACCACTATTAGTTTTTGACCAATATCAATAGGTTCTGGTGAACCTTTTGAATGGTAGTCGTTCTTACAGGTCCTTGGCCTGTAAACGCATTGGGACCATATGTTTATCCCGTCTTTCCATCCCATATATTCCCAAAGTTCTCCCAGTTCCGGTACTGGAGAGTCTGGGTCTGGTCCGGAGTCTTCTGATTCTTCGGAACATTCCGAGCATTCAGATTCCTTTTCTGAGATTTCCGACAGGTTCTCGCTTTTCCCGGCCTTAGCTATGTTCATAAGACATTCGTTGGACTTCTCAGTTTGCAGTTCCATCAACCGTTCCCGGTTCTTTCCTTCGCGTTGGTTGAGACGGCGTTCCTCTCTTTCCAGGTCTTTCATCCTGTCTGAAAGTAGGGGAGAGGTCGTTTGCTTTTGTTCTTCAAGCATCTCTTGATCCTCTCTTCGTTCTTGGTCAGCTAGTGCTATCTTCTGTTGCAGAAGTGCATGTTTTATTTGGGCTTCTTGTTCACCCAGCTGACTGTGGATCCCACGTTCATCGAGTTCTTCTGCAGTGAGCTCGGTTCTGCGTGCGGCAGCGACCCTCTTGGTCGCCGTCATGTTGTATCCACTCCTTCCGGTTGCTTTTACCGTTTTCTTCGGCGAGCTCTTGCAATCTTTGGCTATATGCCCCGGTTTTTCGCACTTAAAGCAAAGCTTTTTCTCATAAAGGTCTTTTTGCTTCTTGGGATTCATCTTCTTTTGATGAGTTGCGCTTACATTTTTCCCGGAGTCATGACTTCCGTTGTGGCGCTTCTTTTTCTTGTAATGTTTTTCCCCTGAGTTTCCCGTGTCTTTGCGAAACTCATACAGGCGATTATCCAACTGGATAACCCCTTCTACCATGTCTACCATATTTCTGTACATCAGATTCTGGCGAGCCATTTCTTCCTTAAGGTACGTTTTCAGTCCTTTTCTGAAAAGTTCCATCAAAGCTGTGCCATCCCATCCAGTTTGGTTCCCATATTTCTGGAATTCCGTGGCGTATGTGATGGCTTTCCCGGTTTGTTTGAGTTCCAGCATTTTTCGAACTGCTGTTCTCTTCGCGTCGATGTCTCCGAACATTCGTCGAATTTCATGTTCGAAACCCCCGAAGTTCTTGAACATCTTTTGAGTAATCGTCATTCTTCCGTCTTGGTCAAAATGGGCAAAGAAATCGTTCAAAAATGGTTGCATCCAAGATTCTGCTTCTCCTCTGAGGTATGAAGCGGCAAATACCGTTCTATGGTTGTAGTTCCCCGCGAATTTGTCTTTATTGAAGGTGAAATACATTTTCAGCTGGAGAAGGAAGCTTTCCAGCTTGTGTCGTTCCCCATTGAACACATCAGGCAGTCTGACCCGTAATGCTTCATGGGTCTCGACTTCCACGTTAACTGGTGCCACATCCGGGAGAGAGTCGTCGTCATCTCCTTCGTTGTTGTTGGTACTAGGGTTGTGGGTAGCAGTGGAAACCTCAGGCGTGAGGTTGGGTAGCTGAGTGGTACTGCCCCTGGGGCTAGTTGGCTGTTGGTTGGACATGTTGATAGTCGAGCGTACTTCGAAGCTAAGGTGCTCAAAGTGTCACGATTCGGCACTTAACTACCTTGTAGCTAAGTAACAAGTAGTGTGTTTGTAGGCTGTGTGGAGGTATGCGGACTATCACTGGTTTGCTAGGCTTGGAAGCTTAGCTCGTAACAACAACTGTA
>LLCE01000287.1:0-11057 GCA_001414415.1 Hymenoscyphus repandus
ATACTATATAACTAGAACTATATTAAGCTCTGCCGCGACTTAGCCTAAAGCCGTAGTAGTACTTATAAGACTAGCTAGCCAAGACTATTAAAGCGTTAACGGAATAATAGAAGCTATAAAGGCTTATAAACCCGAAAAGAAGATAGTAGAAATTAGATATATTAATAATTAGCTTATACGCGTCTATAATAGCTTCGAGGACCTCTTCTTAGGATAGGTACGACTTATTTAGGATAGAGAGAGTTTAGATCTGACACCTAATTAAATAGAAGAGCTAAGGATAGAATATATAGAAACACTTAGGAAGAAAGAACGAATCGAAACCCGCCGTAGAAAGCTAGCGTAGGTACTACGGACTCTCGAATAAAGACTCGAATTAATAAGAGAGGCTCTACTTTAAGAGGAAGTAATCGTAGATAGAAATAGTAAAGTAGGCTTTATCTTCTAGATATAGCTATATAGTCTCTTTAAGAATATATCTATAACGGAAGGTATTCTTCGACTAAATAACGAAATTATTCTTTATAACTAAAGATTTATAGAAATAAACTAGTTATATAGATTCGAAGGTCTTAAGAGTAGCGATATTATAAAAGCTACTAAGAAAAAGAACGATAAAGTTAAATACTATAAAATCTATCGAAGTAAGCTCGAATAGTTTAATTTATCTTTTAGTAGGTCTAGCCTCCTACTCTATAATATTAAAGGATTATTACTCTTCTCTCTCTTCCCCGAAGAGGATCCTATAGAGGTACCGGTAGTTAAAGATAATAAATAGATATCGGAAGATATTAATATAGACGGACCTAAACGACTTAATATAGCTACTCTAGAGGTATTTAGTATATAAGACGAAGAGAATAATAGAGAGGCGCGATCGAACTAACCTAGTAATATTAAGGGTTTATAGGCAGGGCCTACTACGCCTAAGAGAACTAGACCCGAATTATATAATAGTTTTAGTTTAAACCCTACTTTTTACCGGAAAAAGTAGCGCTCCGTACCTGAAGTTATAACGAAGATTTCTAAATATCGTTACGAGATACCTGCCGCCTTCGGCTAGTTAATAATAAACCTAGAAGAAATTACCGATTACTAATCTCTTTACTTAATAATTAGTATTACCTATATCGAGTATAATAAAAGCGAAGTAGATATACCTTATCTCTATAAAGCTTATCTATTCTTATTAGCGGGTTCTATTTAAATAGTAACTAAAAGAGTAGCCTATAACGACTTATAGAGAAGAATATAAAAGGTCTACGATCTTATAGGCGAGGGAGATAAAGGCTTCTACCGACCTTTACTATACCTAGAAACTTAAGCCTTCTTTAAATACGACCTAATAATCACGGCTACTAAAAGAGAAGTTCTATTAGGATATTTAAAATTTTCTCCGGTAATAAATAAACCTAATAAATTTAGTAGTAAACTCCTTAGGGCTCCGAAGATACTAGAAGCGGTTCTCCTATTTAAGGAAAATACGGTCGTAGAAGGACTTATAAGATAGTTACGGATATCTAGGGCTATTCGGGACCTATTACTAATTAAGATCGAGATATATAGGTATTACCTTCGTAAAGGTAGTATAGGACGAGATAGCTATATAAAGAATATATACTTTAGTATTATTTAGTAACTTATCCGCTAAGACCCTAACGTTTATACTATATCCGTCTATACTCGCCCCGACTATAAGACCTAATTAATCGCGTATCCTATAGCTAGGAGATATTATACTCCTAGAGACGTTATATCACGATTCGACACTTAACTACCCTGTAGCTAAGTAATAAGTTATATGTTTATAGGCTGTATAGAAGTATACGGGCTATTACCGGGTTATAAGGCTTAGAAGTCTTACTCGTAATAATAACTATATAATATAATAATAAGATTTAGTTACTATATTTAATTAAGTACGAAGCTCTTAACTAATAGGTAAAGACCTAGACTATATACTATTAATATCTATACTTAGCGTAAGCTCTATAAGCCGTGTAAGCTGGTCTAGCCGAGCTAGCACGTCTTACACTCCTTATCACGTAATACCTTATACTATGAAATCCCTGGACCGCTTACTAGCCTATAATTAGTCTATTTCCTATAATAGCCCTAAGGTCTCCTAGAGATAGTAATCTCTTAAGCCTATAGTCTTAGAACTATACGTGATTTATCCCGTAATTATAATACTATCCTCCTTCCGTCCTAGCGTGTCCTTACGTATAAGTACGACCTAAGGAAATATCGACGTTAGGCCAGAGGTCTCTTCTTCTTTTATTATAGGCCCTATACGCTTAACACCACGTACTAATTATACCGCCCTTAGATAATAAATTAATTCTACTAGTAAGAAAATAGCTCCCTGTACTCGTTATAAAAAAGTAAACTACTCCGACTATTTTTCCTCTCGGGATCCTAAACTAAACCGATACGGCCGATACGCTCGCCTTAATAAATCCTACGATATTCGAGCTGTTAATCGAATACTAAAAGCTTTAGAATAGGATTCGTTAGATTCTTAAATCGAGAAGCTCGATACTGCTAAAGGGGAGAGCTACGCGGTCCTGGCCGAGGCTATAGCTAAATACCACGCTATAATAGCCTAGACTATAGCCCGTATCTAGCGTCTTAAGAAAGAGAAGGTCTTTCTTTATAAGAGGAGGTAGAAGATAATTACTACCGGTCTTAACTCTATAGTAGAGCTTGATACTCTAGAGGAGATTAAAAAGGAGAAATAAGAAGAGGAGGAAAAAGCGAAGCAGAGGGAGGAGGTAGTAACCAGGCTGGCGGCTACGCCGACCCCCCCTGCCGACCCCGGCCTTAGTTTCGGCCTGGATCCTTCGTTCGACCCTTCTTTAGTTTTCCTACCTAATAACCCTTTCTAGGTAATTTAGGGTTTCGGTAGTAGAACGTCTTTAGCTTCTCAGGGCAGCTAAGATAAGACTTCGGTTCCTATATATTCTCTAAATATAGGTAATCTAACTATTTAATTAAGTACTTAATCTTTCCGTTTATATACTAATAGTCTAAGATTTCTTCGACGTTATATACGGCTTCTTCTTATAGGTTAATAGATTCTACTTTAGTAAATAGAGCTTTCGGGGCTCCTAGGGGTACTAGTTCTAGTAACGAAATATAGATAACCGGGTAGATTCTTATTATCTTTAGTAGTTTAAGTTCGTAGTTTAAACGTCCCTTTATTTCCTTGATCTTAAATAGTCCTAATTTCTTATAGTCTAGTTTATCGCTTAGTCTCTTTATTTTAATATTTTTTCTTAGGAGGTAGACTTTATCCCCCCTCTTTAGCGTAGGCTCCTAACTACGTTTCTAGTTATAGTAGTATATATTTCTTTCCGCTATAAACTTTAGTTCCTCTAATAGTTCCTTATATAATTCCGCTATTTTATCTGATATTACCTTTATACTTTAGTTTAATATTTATTCTATTTCTAAATCTAGTTCTCTATATACTACGTATTCTCTTCTATATAGGGTATAGAATAGTATCTTACTAGTAGCTTCCGAGACTAAGCTGTTATAAGCGAACTATATAAGTAGTAGGAACTATACCTAATTATCTTATTAGTAGTTAACGTATAACCGCAGGTATACTTCGATAACCTGGTTTATACGTTTAGTTCCTCTATTTATCTATAGGTAGAATATAGTAGATATCTTTCTCTTAACTCCGAGTATAGCTATCAGGCTTTTCTAGAACTTAGAGGTAAAGAGACTGTCCCTGTCTAATATAATTTCCTTTAGTAGCCTATAATTTATTACTATATCGCGGTTAAAGGTATAAGCTAAATCCTCGGCTATACTAGTTTTTATATACGGGCTTAAGGTAATATATTTCGTTAGTCTATATATACTAACTAGGATAGAGTCGTATTTAATATTTATTATTAGTTCTTTTAATTCTAGGAATCTAGAGATAAAATCCTATAATACCGACTTAAACGGAATATCCGGTATTAGTATTATTCCTATTTATCTATAAGGAGCGTGTCGTGAAACCTTATTCCTTATATATATATCGTATTTAGCGATTACTTTACTAACTAACTTCTTTAGGTCTAGGACGTAGTATAGTTATTTAATTCTAAAAGTAGTACGGCGTATTCCTTAATATCTATAAGCTAGTAGCTCGTGTTATTCTTTAATAATTTTAAGGGCTAGGTCCGTTAGAATCTATACTTTATAAGTATCTATATATTCCTATAAATCCTTCTTTATACGTAGGCTAATCTAGTATCGTTTCTGAATCTTTTCGTTATCTTTATTATTTAGAAATTCCTATTATACCTTCCGTATCCTCTAGTAGTAAGATTCTTCTAGAGGGTCGCTTCGAGAGTTCGCTAGGACTGATTTTACTCCTAGTACTAAGTCTCCGGCTTAAATCTCTCTTAGCAGATTAATTATCTTAGAACTTTTATCTTTAGTATACCTAGGTAATCGGCTTAATATATTAGCACGTAGGTTCGTAGTACCTTTAATATATTTAATAATAATATTAAAGTATACTAGCTCTTCTAACTATCTTATATACCTGCTTCTGTCGAGTACCTTAGTCCTAGTAAAACTAACTAGGTTCTTATAATCTAATAATATAATAACCTTATACTTTACTCCTTAGAGATAGATTCTCTAATACTTTAGCGCTAATACTATAGTAAGGAGTTCCTTATTATATATATCGTAGTTTAGTTTAGCTAGGTTATATTTTTCTAAAAAGTAAGCTATAGGATATAGCTTTCTATTTTTATCTGGCTAAAGGTATACCGCTACTCTAGCGGTATCTAAAGAGTCCGTTTCGACGACGCTTTCTAATTCCGGGTTAAATATCCTAAGTATAGGATCCTCCGTGAATTTCTTCTTAAGTTCGTCGAACGCGTTTTACTACTCTTCCTCCTATACGAATTTCGTTCCTTTATATATAAGGCGTATTAATAGTTCGGCTATTCTCGAGTAGTCCTAGATAAACTATCGTAAGAAGTTTCCGAACCTGTTAAATAATTATACGTCTTTTACGTTTTCTAGGATTAGCTAGTCTCTAACTACCTAGATCTTTTCTAGATCGATCCTTATTTTACCTAGGGTAATAATAAAACCTAGGAATTTAACTTCTTTAACTCTAAACTTATATTTCTTAAGCTTAAGTCTAGATTTATACTTATATAATACTTTTAGTACGTCGTATATATCTTTCTCGTAGTCTTCTTCTCGTTCCGAGAAGACGAGAATATTATCTAAGTATAAGATAACTGTCTTATAGAGGAAAGGTCGGAGGATATCTTTATTCTATCGTTAGTAGGTAGCGGGAGTATTTATAAGGCCGAATAGTATTATAAGGTACTCCTATAACCCCGACGGTATTATAAACGCAGTCTTCTATTCGTGTCCTTTCGCTATACGGATTAATCTAAAAGCGTTTTCTTAGTCTAATTTAGTAAAAATCTTAGCTTTAGATAGCTGATCTCGTAACTATTCCGCTTTTAGTAAGGGGTAAGCGTCTATAACCGTCTTAGTATTTACTAGTCGGTAGTCGCCGTAAGCCCTTCCTTCCGGTTTATCTTTCTTTTCGGCTATTATTAGGTTTACCGTATATAGTGACTTTAATTTCCTGATAAGTCCTTTCTAGGCTAGTTTTCTTATATATTCTTCGATAATCTTCGTCTTAGTATAGTCGAAGTATCGAAGTTTCTATTTAGGTAACTTAGCTCCTTCCTTAAGGTTAATCTCGTAATCCTAAGGTTAGTATTCTAGTAGTGCTCTAAAGTTATTTAGAGTATAGAATATCTCTAAGAATTCCCGGTAATAACAGGGTATCTCTTTAATTATTTTCTTTAGTTTTTTCCCTTTAGTTAACCCTATTCTAAGGCGTCGTCTAGGATAGTCCTGACCGACCTTATCGCGTACTAGTTTTAAGGTAGCACTTCCTTTATTAGGCTTAGATTACTATAGGAGTAACCCCTTATAATTATACCGGCTAAACTTAAGTTTACCTGTCTACTAATTTATCTCTAGATTATATTATCGTAACTATATTATTCCTATAATAGCCTGGTTATTACCGGTCGGGGCTATATTAAAGACTATATTATTAGTATATCCTAATTCGGTCTCTATCTTTATAGGTCCTATATATTTACTAATTAATCTATCCTAATAATTAATATCCGTACCGTCGAATACTAAGAGCCTATAAGGTCTCCTAGATCTCTAGTTAAGACCTAACTTCTTTATAACTCCTAGGTCTATAAAGTTATCGGTTACTCTAGAGTCTAATAAGACCTGAATTTCTCTTACGTTTTCTCCCTAGTATAGTTTAACCTTTATCTCTAAATATACTTATAGTTTATCTAGGTTACCCTAGGTTCCTCTAAGCGCTTTTAGTTCTTTTAGGACTGCCCGGGAACCTATTCCCGGGGTATTTTCCTATTCCTATTAGGTAGTGATTATATCTATCTACCTTTATCCGAAGTATATATATTCCTCTAACCTATACGGGCGGTATACTACTAGACGGTCGGGTTCTCCTTTCTAGCTTATAGCGAATTCCTAGTATATCGTTTAGTAGAGTACGGCCCTCTACTATACTCTCTGTTCCTCTCTTTCCGAGATAATTCTCTAAACGTCTCTAGGTTATACTACTACGCTTATTTCTAGTAGTCGGTTTTCTACCGGGATAGCTATAGTAATAGTTCTATTCGGGATATCTCCTAAGGCGCGTAGGGCTATAAGCTAACTATCTCGGTATACTATATTATAGAATTTATTTAGTACTAGGGCCGGTCCCTTTATATTCTCTATAAAGTAATTAGGTCGATTTATATCCTCGTAGGACTAGTAGTATTCCTACTTATAGAATCCCCTATAATACTAAATTTCTCCTTCCCTTAGATACTAATCTATAACTTCCGTCTAACTATTATCGGTATCTAGTTTACTCTCAGGTTTCCTAAAGACTCCGTATATAGTAGTTTTCTTCCGATTCTCAGGATTCTCGAATATAATTTTTATCCGGGTACGTCTTATAACTAATTATCTGTCCCCTTCTATACCCGCGGCTCTTCTTCCTAGGTGGCCGAAATCCCTTTTCCCTTTATAAGGGTTATAGATATCGTAGGACTACTAGTTCTTTCCTGCCCTAAATCCCGTATAGTCTTATATTTCTCCTATTTCGGGGTTCTCGGCGTAGTTTTCTTCCTGAATTTCCGCTCGACTCTTCCCTTTTATATAGGCCCTCGTGGCTTTCAGTTCGGAGCTATTTAACTAGTCGGAACTTACGTTACTTTCCTGGTCCTCTCCGGGAATAGGGGCCGTGAATTCCTTTACCTCTCCTTCTCTAGTTATCCTATAGAATATAATAGTTTCTTACGTTCTGTTTATAACCACGAAGTATTTTCCTATCACGAGCTCCTCCGTCGTTACTTCCGAATAGTAGTTATCCTTATAGATCTCTGGTCTATAGATATACTAGGACTATATATCTTTTTAGTCCTTTCTACCTATATATTCCTATAGTTCTCCTATCTCAGGTAGTTAGGATTTAGTTAGCTTTAATTTTAATTCCCTTAAGTAATTAGAATACTCAGAATCCTCTTCCTCTGATAATTCTAAGAGGCCTTCCTGGTCCTCTTAGCGTTCTGTATTAGTTAACGCTATTTTCTGCTATAGAAGTACGTGTCTTATCTAGGCTTCTTATTCACCTAGCTAGCTATAGATCCCACGTTCGTCGAGTTCTTCTATAGTAAGCTCGATTCTTTATACGGTAGCGACCCTCTTAGTCGTTATTATATTATATCTACCTCTTCCGGTTACTTTTACCGTTTTCTTCGGCGAGCTCTTATAATCTTTAGCTATATACCCCGGTTTTTCGTATTTAAAATAAAGCTTCTTCTCGTAGAGCTTATTTCGTTTTTCTAGACTTATTCCTTTCTTTTAAGTAGCGCTTATATTCTTCGTGGATTTATAACGTCCTAAATAGCGTTTCTCTTTTCTATATCTATATTTTTAATTTAATTCCCTATAAAAATTTCCTTTCTAGAGCTCGGTTATTCGGTTATCTAAGTAAATTAGTCGTTTAAATATATCTAATATATCTATAAAGTATATACCTTACTTCGCGATTTCTTCCCTAATATAGGACCTAAGTCCTTACTTAAAGAATTCGGACAGGGCTAGTTTATCCTATCCTATCTTATTCGTATACCGCTAAAACTTAGTAGTATAAGTAATAACCGTTCCTGTTTACTTTAGATTAAGTAGTTTTCGGATAGCCGTTTAGTATATATCGATATCTCTAAATATCCTCCTGATCTCTTCTATAAATCCTTAGAAAGTTCTAAAGATTTTCTTAGTTCTTTATTAGGAACTAATCGTGTCTCTATTTACGAATAGATCTTCGATATATAGTTAGATCTATTCCTAGGCCCGTCCTCGTAGGTAAGAGGAAGCCTATAACCCTTTATAAGTTACCGTAGCGAATCTTACTTCGTTAAAAGCGAAGTATATTAATACTTACGAGATAAAGTATTCTAACTTAGTTCGGTCTCTATCGTACTTATCTAGTAAGGCGACTCGGAGTGATTCGTTTATCTCGATATTAATAACTAGTATGTCCGGTATAGAGTCGTCGTTACTATCGTCGTCCTTAGCAGGTTATTTTCCCTTAGAATCCTTTCCTGCCTTAGGTAGGTTTATTAATAGTATAAGGTTAACTCGGCTAGTAGTTAGGCTAGTCGAGCTAGGTCTATTATTTAGAGCTATTATTAATAGTCGAGCGTACTTCGAAGCGTGGTGCTTAAAGTATTACGATTCGACACTTAACTACCCTATAGCTAAGTAATAAGTTATATATTTATAGGCTATATAGAAGTATACGGGCTATCACCGGGTTATAAGGCTTAGAAGTCTTACTCGTAATAACAACTATATAATATAATAATAAGATTTAGTTACTATATTTAATTAAGCACGAAGCTCTTAACTAATAGGTAAAGACCTAGACTATATACTATTAATATCTATACTTAGCGTAAGCTCTGTAAGCCGTATAAGCTAGTCTAGCCGAGCTAGCACGTCTTACACTCCTTATCACGTGATACCTTATACTATGAAATCCCTGGACCGCTTACTAGCCTGTAATTAGTCTATTTCCTATAACAGCCCTAAGGTCTCCTAGAGATAGTAATCTCTTAAGCCTATGGTCTTAGAACTGCACGTGATTTATCCCGTGATTATAACACGTTAATTATACCTTTTTTAAGAGGGAAAATAGAAGGAATATTAATAATAAGGCTTTACGAGATAAAGTATATATTATTTCCGAAATAAGACGTAGGGTTAATATCCTTAAGGGAGTTTCTAGGAGGACTGTTCGGGAGTAGCTTAGTTATCTTTATATCTCTAGTTTATATTATTACTTTAACGAGTAGGCTACTAGACTATATATATATTTACGATAAAGTATAGTTAGCTAAAGTAGACTATATAAATACTCGGGGAAGGTAATATTTTCCTTATAAAACTAGGAATCCCGGTTAGCTATAACTTTAAGGTTATTAATATAGAGTTCTTCTTTTATTTAACCGGACTCCTAGCGATTAATAACGACACGCGCCTTAAGAATAGTATTCTGCTCCTTAATATTATTAATAGTTATCGAAAACTCTAGATCCCCCTACTACTTCGTTTTAGGGGAATCCTAGAGTAGCCTAGATTCTACGCTTCTATTACTTTAACGAGGCTTAGTACTCTTTCTAATACCTTAGTTAGAAGACAGGATTAGGAAGATCCTATAGTTATCTAAGAAAGAGATACCTACTTAAAGAACGATACTAAAGAGTATAATAATAATAAGTAGGCTAATAACGCGAGAGTTCGGATTAAGAAAGCTTTTAAGGAACTAAAGACGCGCGAGAAGACTATCTACGGAGATAAATTATTTTTCCTAGCGCTTAAAAATAAAGATTAAGACTATATAGAACGCGAAGGTAACGACGAGCTAGCTAGTCTCCCTACTAAGGTTAAGGTAAAACTTATAAAGAAGCTTAAAGATAACTTTAGAAGACGATCCTAAACTCCTACTCTAGTAAAAAGAGATAAACAGATAAACTACCTTTTAACTCCTAACCCTTCTTAGAGAGATAAAGGTAAAAAGAGTCGGTTAGAATCGGTTAGAGAGGACGGTAAGGAAAATAGCGATACTTCTTCTTATACTAATACTCTAGAGGGAGAAGATTATAATCTCTTAGGTAGTAGTAGGCTATAGCTTTTAGAAGATTAGGAGGGCGAGAGGGCCGAGATTATAGCGTATAGGCTTATCGATTTAGAAAAAGCTAGATAATATACCTTCGTATAGCTATTTAGTTCGGGATTTAGAAAAGAAAAGGGGTGTTTTTTCTTTATTTATTTTATATTTTAATTTCTCTATTTTTATATAATTCTATTTTAGTACTTAGGGACGAGTACGAAGGGAAGGGGGGACGGATATAGCTAGGAAATTTAGGTATATATTTTCCTATATACGTAACACGATAACTTTTTAGCGAGTTATTATATTACGTATATAGATTAATCTCCCTATATAAGATAACTTCTCCTAATAAGAGAAGAAAGGGAGGAAGGATAGCGAGGGAGAGGAGTTTTTTAACGTAGATTCTTCGATACTAAAATATAATAATTATAATATATATTAAGATTACTCTATAGTACGGCTAGAATATCGTTTTTTAGTAGTTTTATCTTCCTACCTCCCTCTTCCTAAGAAGTGATAGTAGCGCTATCGGGACGCGCTATACCCGCCTTTCTACCCCTCTATAATATAGCCTTTCCTACTCTACCTAGCCTCTCTAACTCTTTATATTTTAATAACTTATAAATCTATTAATACTACGTCGATATATCGATATACGATAACCCGAGAACGGTATAGCCTCTTAAATTAATAAAGTAAGTCCTATTATATTATCCGAGCCTGTAATAATATATCGTAGGCGATTTATAAGGCTCGATCTTAGTTAGTAGCTTCGATCTATCCGAATATCTAT
>LLCE01000288.1:0-10914 GCA_001414415.1 Hymenoscyphus repandus
GTAGCTAACTATATATAGTAACTAATTAGAGTTATCGTGTCGATACTCCCGAAGTAAGACGCCTTAAAAGTCTTCCTACGAAGTAGAGTCCTTATACTCTAGGAGTCTCTTAATATCTCTCCTTAGTTATAATACTACGTATTTAGCCGTATATTCCTTCTTTTCTTCGTTATCTTAAATACCGTAATCTTTAAAGTAGCGATTAAGAGACTTCAGATAAGCGGTAACCTCTTTTCCTTTAAAATAAGGACTGCTATAGCTTCCTAGCACCGGTATAGGGTAATAGAAAATTATTTTCGGATAGCTCTAACTTTACGGTTCGTTTTACGGTTAGTTTTATATTTAGTTTTACGTTTAGTTTTATATCTTCCCTTCTCCTCGTCTGCCTTTTCCCTTACCTCTAGAGGAGTTAGAAGATATAGAGTACGTGTCTCGTAGCGTGTATTATTAAGCAGGTAACTAAGTTAGGTCTAGGAAAGATATATCGTTATTTTATTAGAAGAAGAATATAAGTTAAGGAGAAAAATTATAAGCTCCTCGTCAGATAAGTAGTTCGTGCTTATAAAGAAAATAATCGGTGTAAAATAAAATAAAATAAAATAAGTAAGTGGTTAGCCGTTCTACGGCTGCTACTAGTACCGCCGCTAATTACGTACTAAATTAAAAGGTAATAAAATAAAACACTAGTTCTCTTAGTACATAAGCCTAGGTTCGCTAGTATATCGTATTATACTGAAAGGTTAATTTCCGAGGTTTTCCGACTCTATAGTAGGCCCTATAGGCACTAGGCTTTCTTCCTGGTTCTCTTAACTACCGTCAGAGTCCTAGGGAGCTTTATTCCTAGTCCTATAATAAAAAACCCCTGTATCGTCGTAAGCCTCTTTATTTCTCTTATCTTAGCGTTCTCGTATCGTGGTAAACTTTCCTAAGTACGGCTCCTATTAGTAAGCTTTACTAAGTACTGATTTTTCCGGTACCTAGGGTATCCTACGTCTATTCTTATACTATTTTCTTCTTTTCGTATATAAGGTTCCTAAAGCGTATAGTTCTGTGTTTTTATTCTTTCTATAGAGAACACTAAGTAAATAGGTCCCTATAAATAAATTATCGATAGCGTCTATATAATAAGTCGTCCTTCTAAGAGTATACGGGAATCGTTTATTACGTACGTGTCCACTACCGAGTAATACCCTATAGTTAGCGTTAAAGTCGAGCCGTTTCTTTTATACTTAAAGGTAGCCTATTTAAATCTCTCTTCCGGAGTCCTTATTATCAGGAGTCGGTATCCGTTCTAAAGATCTATTTATAAGATAAAGGTATATAGGTCGCTTATCTCTTATAAGTCCGCTTCTTAAGTAAGGCCGTCGAACTTAAGCTGCTTTCTTATAATCGAAGGTCGCCTATTTTATATTTATTAGTATAAGTTTCTTAGTAAAGGATAATACTAATAAGCTTCGTTTAATAAAGTTTTAAGTATTTCTTCTGTTATATTTCCTCTTAAAAACACTATAGAGCTGCCTGTTCCCTACGTAGGTTACTAAATAGATATAGGAGGGTCACGTCAGGTAGTAAGCTATAAGTATAAAAGAATAGGCACAGGAACAGTAATAGGATCTAGTGTTAAGAAGGGAAAAGAGTTAAAGTAAATAATCGTTAAGTAATCGTTAAATAATCGTTAAAGTAAGGGGGTAGTTAAAATAGTAATAAGTGTCCTAGTCCTCTTAATAAGAATATAAAAAATATTAAATACAGTAGTGGTAATCACGTGCTTAGCGTGCGTTCACGTGAACCCACGTGATCCCCACTACAGTAGTAATATTCGAATAGAGGAATTCTAAGTAAGAATAAGAATAATAATATTAAAGTATATATCTTTTAGAGATTTATCTCTATTTAAGGACTAATAAGTATAAAGTTCTTCTAATACCCTTCTTTATATAATTAATTATTAACGCGAAGATATATATCAGATAAAAAATTATTAATAGAAGATATAACTTTTTATCGACTACTTATTAATACTATTTCTAACTATAACGCTACTAGCTTCGATATCTCCTCTGCTATCGAATATATACACTAGCTATATAGGTACTATATAGCGTATTAATCGTTAGAGTAAAAGTTATCCTGATTTCGGTACCTCGAACGAAGGAGGGACGCCCGAAAGCTTTTACTTATCTACTATCCCCTTTTCTAAAAGCTTTTATAATAGTCCGGGGATAAAAGAAGCTGACGTGGCTAAGATTAATACTAAGATCGACAGTGGGAAAGATAAGGAATATACGGGAGAAGAAGAAGACGTGGAAGATATCGTAAAAGAAGAAGAAGCTACCGCGAGTATAAACTTTATCTTCGTTACTAAGTCCGACCTTAAGCCTAAAAGCACGGGGAAAGAGATTAACAGTAAAGTCTGATTATATTATTCTATATAAACCCTTAGAGCCCGCTTAAGTTCCTCTATTATATAATATTTAATTTTTATTATTCCTTAAAGATACTAGCTTATCGTTTAATTTATCTATAGAATCAGTAAACTTTACCTTTACCTCTGCTAATCTTCTTTTCGTATCTCTGAGCTTTATAGCTAGGTCTGTGACTTTCTGAATCCTAGAATAGTTTAAGGAGCTTCGAAAGAGAGTATATAGGGGAACTTCTAATAATTAGTAAATTAAGTATATTTAAGGTCTTTTAAAGACTTACGTATTACTTCTATAGTATTATTTATAAAAGGCGGCTTCCCTTCCCCCTCTACCTGTCTAATTTCGAACACGTTTTAACTAGGATTTATATCCGTGTCGCCTTCTAAAAGACGTTCTATATCTTCGAAGTCTAGTATAACCTTAACTATAATATAAACTAGACTTATACTTAATTCTTACTCTTAGACTTTACTAAGGTAACCTGTAAAAACATAAGAGTTTATTTTATTTCTTTTAATTATTTATATCGGGATAGCGTCTTCTTTATCTCCGCGAAGAGTAGTATATTATTTTTAGAAATATTTATTAAAGAAATATATATTTATAGAGTCTGTTTTCGATCTAAAAATTAAGTATAGATATTATATAGTATAGATAATACTATTAAAAGGTAATACTCGGGAATCCGAAGAAATCGTTTCGCCTAGGAAAGGGAAAAGAGGGAAAGAAAATCGAGTAGCGGGAAATCGAAAAGCGGGAAACCGAAAAGGAAAGGCGGGATTCCTGTAAAAATAACTCCTGATTTAGATAAGAATATATCCGTTAGCGCTTTAATTTTAATTTTATAGGTAATATATAGGAATCGCTTCGAGCCAGAGCTACCTAGAGCTCGACTATTTACGGATCTGTTACTTCTCTTACCTAATAAGCGCCTTTAGTTTAGTAATATCTTAGTTACTATTTCGTTCTTTTTATTAGATAGTATTAAATAAAATATATTAAACTATTTCTTTACCTTTAACTTCGGATCCTATTATCGGCACTAGTTCCTCTAGATCTTCGAGATCTTCGCGCGTTTTAGGTACCTCCGAAGTTATAAGCCTGCTTAAGCTACTAGAGCCGGCGTATATTTAGACTAGACCTATTTAATTACGAACTATATTTTCCGTTATATTTATACTAAGACCTTTTTATACTTTCCTAAAGATAGTACCTATTTCGATATCCGGATCTTCCCCTTCGCCTACTTATCTCTTATCTCGAGGCCGGAATTCCGTCTCGATAAAATCTACCTCTCGATATAAACTTATAATCTTTAAAGATATATCGCGAATTTTCGTACTAAAGTTTAAAGTTCTATAACCTTCTATCGTATTAGCTAATATAAAATTTATTATTAGTAGCCTACTTATAAGTGGTTTTAGTTCGTCCTAGCGATCTTTAGATTTACTTTATCGTTAAATCACTAATAATTATAAAAGGCTCGAGCTCGTAGATAAATCACTAGTATAGATCGCTAGGAACTAGTATAGGCTAAGATTTCGTTTACGGATAAAAGTATATAAATATAAGTAGAAGCTATAATAATATTAGAAAACTTATATTTAAAGTCTATAAGAGGGTAAACCTTTTCGGAGACCTTATTTTAAAGCTCTTTAATCTAGTCTAATAACTAGTCCTACTGTGAATTATCGTCTAGGATCTAATAAAGATCGAGTTTTCGAGAGATAAGACCTTTTCGATAGGCTTTATAGTGTTTATCTTTACTCGCTCTTCTATATATTATATAACGCGTATAAGGGAGAATACTAGTAATTCTAATTCCTCGTATAACTAAAATTATATTTTTATAATCCCCTAGTTAAAGGTCCGTACCGTAAGGACCGTCTAAAGTAATATAGCGAAGAGAATTTTTAGTACTTAGTAAGGAGCTGATCCCTTCCTATAGCTAAAATAAGAATATTAAATTTATTATAGCGAGAGAGTTATCCTACTATATAGTGATATATAGATAAGCTTATAAGCGACGGCGAGATCCTATATCAGAGAAGAAAAGATAGATATATTACCCTAGTCGTATATAAAGTAGCCTCTTTAAACGTAGGGTTATTACTATAGCGCTAACGACCCCCCCGGCCTTAACTAGTAGGGAAGTGTTTTATAGTTACTTAACTCGAAGTTTAACTCGAGGTTTAACTTAAACTTTACTTTAATCCGGGTTTAGTATTATAATATAATATCCTTATAAGCCTAATTAACGCGTTAAACCCCTAGAGTAAGAGTATAGTCTATAGAAAGACTATCCTACCCGGGCCAGAGGGTAATAGATATACTAGTAACGCGATTATAGTTATAAAAGCTAAGAAGAAATAGGCTTTCAGGAAGAATTCGAATATTAACTTACGGATAAACTATAAAGAGAGAAATAATATAAGCGTAAGTACTAAAATAGCCTATTAAATTATTAGCTCTCTTATATACGACTAGAAGCGAATATACTTACAGAGATTCCAGATATTTATAAAGAGTTAAAAGTCTATAGTTTACTAGAAGCTAATACTAGGACTATATAAATAAGTCCTTGTATAATAATAATCCGACTAATCTAATAATACGCTAAATAGTATATATATATAGAGACTCCGAGAAAGTCGACTATAATACTAGTCCTTCCTCTAAAGAAAAGAGGAATAATATTAATCGCTACTATCGTACTAGAGCGAATAATAAGGTTAGAAGTATTCCGGATACCGAAACCTATATATAAACTATTAATAATAAAGTATAATCTACGGAAAAGGGTATAAAGTCTAGATACTCTAGCCTAATATCTGCGTTTAATAACGGATAGATACTTAATATATCTAAGAAAAATATTCTTAGACTTAATAGTAATAAAAGAAGAAACTAGGAGGCCGATAGGATAGATTAAGATAATTATAATTATTACGTTCGCGATACCGTACTACTCTATAGGAATTATCTTTATTTTTATTTTATCTTCGAGGAACGATAAGAGAAAACGGGGAGTATTACCTTCTTAAACACTTTTAGCCTATATTATAGTACGTACTTACTTATAAGTTATCTGGTATTAATATAAATAGTAATAAATCGAAGTAGGTTATACGATACGAGTACCGCGGTTATACGCTTATTACGTAAAAATAGTTATAATAATAGGCCTGATATAGAAGTTTCTAAGTATAGTACGCGCGTTAGCGCCTGCTTAATAGCTTACTATTCCCTCCTACTTTATTCTAATTTCCTTTACTTTCCCGAAAGCGTAAAAGTATAAATCTAAACCTAAATATAAACCGACCTTCCTATTTATTTTCTTAACACTTTAAATTTCTTGTTATTTCTATAATATTAAAAAGAATATATCGCTAGATAAAGCTTAATTAAGGAGAGGGTTAGCACCTATACCTATTAATAATTCCGAACTCTACTAATTAATCAGTACTAGAAAGAGAGAAGCTACTAGGCACGCAGAGAAAGTTTATTAACCGTATTAAAACATTAATAAATAAATACTACGAGCTTCCGAGTGCCTTACTAGGGGAAGCTAATAATATTATCGAGCTGATTATTATAAATCGGTATAAATGTTTTTACTACAGATCGGATAATTAGTAGCCGGCTACTATTCTAGAGGTAGATATTTACTTATCTACTAGTGTTATAGTCTAACGAGCTATAGGATACCTAATTTTATAGACCTAGTAATATTATAACACTTAACACGGTACTAGGGGCAGATATTACGAATCCCTAGCGACTAACGAATATATCGACTCCGCGCCGTATAGTAAATCCTAAGCGACTAAGCGAAAAGGGATAAGGAAAGAGACCGGCGGGTATAGAGAGTAGACTCGCGACCCTAGAATTACTCTTTAGAACAGGTCTAAGTATACCCGAAAGGTAGCCTTCGCTTCCCCGCTAGGTCGATAAGATAAGTTCTATTTCTATAATCGTAATAGATAGTCTACCCTTCTATAATCACGACTTTACTAGACTAGACGACGGCGATACTATATTCCCCTTAGATATAATAATAGATAGCTCCTTTACGGCGAAGGCAGAAGTGACCTATAAGTTAGAGTTATAAGAAAGGAGCCTGCTAAGAGATATACCTGCGTTTACAGGGCGGTAGTCGATAGAGGAGTTACGATTAATATATCGCGAGAGACTCTCGAAAAAAGAGGCCTCTAAGCGACAACGGCTTTCTTAAGAGATTTTTTAGTTATAATTAATCGCTCCTAGTACGCGAGGTACGGAATAATATACTTTCTAAAAATACCGTTACCGATCATGTTTAAATCATATAATATATATCACGTGCTAGTTACGACCTGAAAACCCTGAGGTAGTATAAAGCTCGGCTTTTACTTTATCCGCTCCTTACGCCCGACGGTGCCTAAATCTACCTAAAACCTTATAACCCCTTCTTATTATTTTTTACTAAGTTCGAATAAATAACTCTGTTACTCTTTTATCAAAGGTTTCCTACACTTAGTATTAAGAAGGTAAGAATATATTATAGCTTTCCCGCTAGCCTTACCCTAACGAGTAAGTAAGGGATAGTTTCCTAGTTAAAGTTAAACTCTAAGTAGGCAGTTAATTTTAATAATAGCGGTAAGATAACTATCCTATTAACTTATAACTTAAAGCTGATATATATAAGATAGGGGATAATACTTTAGCTAATAAAAAAGAGAATATCGGAGCAGGGAGATTTCCTCCCGTAGATAAGGAACGGAAAATTCTTTTTATAGGATCCTATCTAGCTATTCTAGACGAATCTACTAAGGAGTTCGCTGTATTCTTTAATCTTATTAAACCTACGACTAAATACGAAGAATATACAATTCTAGCCGGATATACGTGTTACGTTCGTTTAGCTACTATAGAGTTTAAATAGTTAAAAATTAAAACCTAGGCTCTAAGCTAATCTAATTAACTAGCTAATAGCCTCTTTCGTAACTACAGGTGAATATCAAGGTCGTATCTAACAAGGGATTAGCAGGGAGTATCAGTGATACGTATCCTAGAAACTCTTATAGAGGGGAAGAGGATCTCTTTATTCCTAATAAGTACTAGTTACTTTCCTTAATAGCTGTTTTAAAAGGCTCCGGTAACTTTTCTACGTGCCCTAACTACGAGTGACTATATACGTTCCTTATATTACTTAATGTTTAGGATACTTAATTACCTAAATAATATTAAGAAGATACGATACCTGTAGAAATATCAGCTTTAGAAATAAATAACTAAAGAGCAGACCTACTATTCAAGAAAATTATATATCGTATATATTATTTAAGTTTATTATCACGAAGTACTGTTATAGACTCGAAGATATATAAAGGCCACGATACCGATCTATCGAGGCCGTTCTTAATATAATACCGTAGACTATAGAACGTATTAACAGATATATCCTCTGTACCCTAACTTTCCTTAACAGCTAGAGCCCACAGAATTAAATAATCTAGGGAGAGTCCTTAAAGATAAATAACTCTTCCTGAATCTGTAAAAATATCTGTGCTTAATTAAGGCGTCGAGAAGAGCTTAATAATATTTTCCTCGAAAGCCTCTTTACCGCCTATTTAAAAGTCTTTCGTATCGAGATATTCTTTACAGGTCTTTATTTCAGTAAGAATTCGGGTTATTTAATCTGAATCCTTAGTAGTCTCCTTAGTGCCTATATACTTAGACATATCTGATTTTAAGCTATATTCTTATATACCCTCTAATAACCCTAGGTAATATATTAGTTTCCCTAAGGGACTACGAATTATTCGAGGAGGGTCGGTATATAGCGCTAACGGGTCCTTAGCCTTCAGCTTTATATATAGTATAGTATTAAATATAGTAATCGTAGCCTCGTCTCGAGCTAGTAGGTTTCGTTCTAGCGGGAGAATTTTACGGCGAACGCGACTTGATTTACTATATAGATTATACTACTTAAAAGGTTTAGTAAAGGAGTTACGTATATATAGTACTCGAGCGTGTATATATTAGGTGTATATTCTATGTTTATCGCACTATATAGCTATAATAAGCGCTAGGGATAAAAGTATTATAGGAGGTATTTACCTTAAGTTTATTAGTTTTATATCTCTTACAATTAGTTATATTCGCGGGTTAGGGGCCTACGAGACGGAGGAGATAAAGATGAATTCGTGAATAGTAGGCGCGAAAGAGGGGAAGGTAGTTATTATAGACGAGGCTAGGAAAACGAGTGTGGGAATAAAGGGGTGGTAATCACGTGCCTAACGTGCATCCACGTGATCTCACGTGATCTGTACCACATTCGTCCCCCCTTCTTTTACTACTTATCCCCGAGTAGTAAAGTCAGGAATATATGAAATAAAATTAAAATAAATAAAAACAAGGGTAAACGCTATTCTACTACTTAAATAACCGTAGTGTCGAACTGCCCTTAATCGCTACCGAGTCCACGTAATATCGATCTATTAACTTCACCTTTATTTACTTAAAGCTATAAAACCTCCTATTAGCTAAAGAGGGCTAGCGTGCACGCTAGTAGGCGTGGGAGACTTATATAGCCTTTTCTACTCTGCCTAGCCTCTCTAACTCTGATAACTTATAAATCTATTAATACCACGTCGATATATCGATACACGACGATCTAAGAACGGCACAGCCTCTTAAATCAATAGAGTAAGTCCTATCGTATCGTCCGAGTCTATAATAATATATCGCAGGCGATTTATAAGGCTCGATCTTAGTTAGTGGCTTCGATCTATCCGAATATCTATAACTATAACGCGATAAACTACCTCGATCTTAGAATATAATAGGATAACAAGAGGGTTAGACTAGAGCTCTATAGACTCTAGAACAGGTTAATTATACTACTCCCCTAGTATATAGAAGCTTCAGTATATACAGGCTTAAAAATCGCCGAAATTCGAAATCACTAAAAATTCGATCTTTCCGAATTAATAAAATCCCTTCCGTAATAATATAACCTCTAAGTGTTATCGATAGTCGTTTCCTTAAAGGTATTATTAGTAGTATTTTCTCCACGAGGTCTATCTCTCGTTTTTATAAGCTCTTACTAATTATTCTATAGATATAGTATCTACGAGTAATAGATCGAATCTTCTCGCTAAATCGAGAGCGGTATAATAACAATAATAACGTGCTTCTCGAGACTGCTGACCATTCTATAGGAGGGGGTATAGTTTAACCGCTGGCTTATCTTTTATAATAATATCGTTTCTATACTTATATTCGACCTTTTAGGTACTTATAGATCTAAACAGTTATTCCGGATATTCTAGGACTAGATACTAGGACCACGCTTTCAGAATAGTATTTATTTACTTACTAAGTTACTCCTCTGTTTCCAGTTATCTTTTTATCGTACTTTTTCTACTTTTCAGGGCTATAGTATAGCTACTAGCTAGTAGCTATCGCTTCTATAGGTATTAGGGTTTGAATTCTTTTCGAGGTTTCCGAAGGCTATTTAATCTCTCGCTTAGGCTTGTCGCCGTTATAAGAGTTAAAAGTTAATTAGTAGAGCTTATTACGACTCTCTCTACTTAGGCGCTTTATTTAGGATTTAGAAGATACTTCCGGGTATTTTTTATTAACTTTATCAGTTCCGTAGGCTATTAGTACACTGCCTTAGCGTGTTCGAGTCGCTTCTTTCCTCCCTGTCCTCTCAGGTATCTAGGCCTAAAACTACTGCCTCTATCTAAGAAGTAGGGTATATAAAATATAGTAAGCCCTAGCCTAATAACAGAGATAGGGGAACTAAGTTAACGCGCTTTACGTTATTAAGTATAACGCTACCTGCTATTTAATAGTAGGGTCTCGATTAACCTTCCTTATAAAAAGAGGGAGGGAGTATATCGCTTCTAGTAGTACCTCGAGGCTAGGATTATACCTGTATTCGGGGGTCTTCTAGGCTTTAAGAAAATTATAATAAAAGAAAAGGGTGCCCTAAGTTCTCTATCGATAGACAGCTTTAATTAATCGTTAATTACGGTATATCGAGCTCGTTATTCTACTTTCTGCCGCTAGAGTTATATATAAACCCGATAATATTTAATCTATTTCTATATAACTGAGATTTAGCGCCTATCGAGCTACTAGCTCTCTTAATTCCCTCTAGAGCCTTGTCGAGGTTATGAATATATTTAAGAACTAGCGTCTAATTCCAGGTAGTACCTCTTTACTATTATATCGGTATATAGTCCTTTAACACCTATATCGTCTATAAAAGGCATAGTAACAGTAGGGTAAATATCTTCTAGTATCCGGTTTATAATTTAGATAAACTATATAACTAAGTTAGTAGCTCCTTAAGGTAAAGTAGTATTCCGAAGTAAACTAAGTAGTATAAAGAATATAGTAAGATCTTTACTTACTAGGTATAGCTGTACTTAGTCGTACCTAGAGTATAGGTAAACCAGGCTCGCTATATAGGAGCCCGTAAACTCCTCTGTAAACT
>LLCE01000289.1:0-10886 GCA_001414415.1 Hymenoscyphus repandus
ATTTAGTATATAGTCTAGGTCTTTACCTATTAGATAGGAGCTTTATACTTAATTAAATATAGTAACTAAATCTTATTATTATATTATATAGTTATTATTACGAGTAAGACTTCTAAGCCTTATAACCTAGTAATAGCCCGTATACTTCTATATAGCCTATAAATATAACTTGTTACTTAGCTATAGGGTAGTTAAGTACCGAATCGTAACACTTTAAGTACCTCGCTTCGAAGCACGCCCGACTATTAATAATAGCTCTAAATAATAGACCTAGCTCGACTAGCCCTACTACTAGCCGAGTTAACCTTATACTATCGACGAACCTACCTGAGGCAGGAAAGGATTCTAAGGGAAAATAACCTGCTAAAGACGACGATAGTAACGACGACTCTATACCGGACGTACTAGTTATTAATATCGAGATAAATAAATCACTCCGAGTCGCCTTACTAGATAAGTACGACGGGGACCGGACTAAGTTAGAATACTTTATCTCGTAAGTATCGATATACTTCGCCTTTAATAAAGTAAGGTTCGCTACGGTAACTTATAAAGGGTTATAGGCTTCCTCTTACCTACGAGGACAAGCCTAGGAATAGATCTAACTATATATCGAAGATCTATTCGTAAATAGAGACACGATCGGTTCCTAATAAAGAACTAAGAAAATCTTTAGAACGTTCTAAGGATTTATAGAGGAGATTAGGAGGATATTTAGAGATATCGATATATACTAAATAGCTATCCGAAAATTACTTAACCTAAAGTAAATAGGAATAGTTATTACTTATACTACTAAGTTCTAGCGGTATACGAATAAGACGGGATAGGATAAACTAGCCCTGTCTAAATTCTTTAAGTAAGGACTTAGGTCCTATATTAGAGAAGAAATCGCGAAGTAGGGTATATACTTTATAGATATATTAGATATATTTAAACGACTAATTTACTTAGATAACCGAATAACCGAGCTCCGAAAAAGAAATTTCTATAGGGAATTAAATCAGAAATATAGATATAGAAAAGAGAAGCGCTATTTAGGACGTTATAAATCTATAAAGAATATAAGCGCTACTTAAAAGAAAGGAATAAGTCCAGAAAAACGAAATAAGCTCTACGAGAAGAAGCTTTATTTTAAATATAAAAAACTAGGGTATATAGCTAAAGATTATAAGAGCTCGCCGAAGAAAACGGTAAAAGTAACCGGAAGAGGTAGATATAATATAACGACGACTAAAAGGGTCGCTACCGCGCGAAGAATCGAGCTTACTATAGAAGAACTCGATAAACGTAGGATCTATAGTTAACTAGGCGAATAAGAAGCCTAGATAAGACACGCGCTTCTATAGTAGAAGATAGCGTTAATAGACGCAGAACGACGAGAGGACTAGAGGGGCCTCTTAGAATTATTAGAAGAAGAGGATTCTAAGTGTTCTAATTACTTAAGGGAATCAGAATTATAACTAAAGCTAATAAAATCCTAGCTACCTGAGATAGGAGAACTATAGGAATATATAGGCAGAAAAGACTAAAGAGATATATAGTCTTAATACGTTTATATACTAGAGATATATAAAGATAACTACTATTTAGAAGTAACTACGGAAGAACTTATAATAGGTAAATACTTCGTGGTTATAAGTAAAACGTAAGAAACTATTATATTCTACGGGATAATAAAGAGGGGAGCGGTAAAGAAAATTACGGCCCCTATTCCCGAAGAGAACTAAGAAAGTAACGTAAGTTCCGACTAGTTAGACAGTTCCGAATTAAAGGCTATAAGGGCTTATACGAAAGGGAAAAACCGGCTTGTGCTTGTCGATGAGACTGCTGCGCGAAATACGAACCACAGGTTGCAATAACACGGCAGAGAGGTCAGTGTAAGAAAGAACTAGTAGTCCTACGATATCTATAACCCTAGTAGAAGAAGAAAGGATTTCGGCTACCTAGGAAGGAGAGCCGCGGGTATAGAAGGGGATAGATAATTAGTTATAAGACGTACCCGGATAAAAATTATATTCGAAAATCCCGAGAATCGAAAGAAAACTACTATATACGGAGTTTTTAAGAAACCCGAGGGTAAAACAGATACCGACGATAGTTAGACGGAGATTATAGATTAGTATCTAAGGGAAGGAGAAATCTAGTATTATAGGGGGCTCTATAAACAGGAATACTATTAGTCCTACGAGGATAAGAATCGGCCTGATTACTTTATAGAAAGTATAAAGGGACCGACCCTAATACTAAATAAATTCTATAATATAGTATACCGAGATAGCTAACTAGTAGTATTACGAGCCTTAGGCGATATCCCGATTAGAACTATTACTATAGCTATCCTAGCGGAGGACCGGCTACTAGAAATAAATATAGTAGTATAACCTAGAGATATTTAGAGAATTATCTCGGAAAGAGAAGAATAAAAAGTATAGTAGAGGGCCGTACTCTACTAAATAACATACTAAGAATTCGCCGTAAGCTAGAAAGAGGAACCTGACCGGTTAGTAGTATACCGCCCCTATAGGTTAGGAGAATATATATACTTCGGATAAAGGTAGATAGATATAATCACTACCTAATAGGAATAGGAGAACGTACCGGGAATAAGTTCCCGAGTAACTTTAAAAGAACTAAAAGCGCTTAGAGGAACCTAGGGTAACCTAGATAAACTATAAGTATATTTAGAAATAAAAGTTAAGTTATACTAAAGGGGAAACGTAAGGGAAATTCGAGTACTACTAGACTCTAGGGCTACCGACAACTTTATAGACCCGGGGGTTATAAAGGAATTAGGTTTCGACTAGATATCTAGGAGACCTTATAGACTCTTAGTATTCGACGGTATAGATATTAATTATTAGGACGGATTAATTAGTAAATATATAGGACCTATAAGGATAGAAACTAAATCAGGGTATACTAATAATATAGTCTTTAATATAGCCCCGACTAGCGATAACTAGGCTATTATAGGAATAATATAGTTACGATAATATAATCTAGAGATAAATTAGTAGATAGGCGAACTTAGGTTTAGCCGGTATAATTACGAGGGGTTACTCCTATAGTAATCTAAGCCTAATAAAGGAAGTGCTACCTTAAAACAGGTACGAAACAAGGTCGGTCAGGACTATCCTAGACGACGCCTTAGAACAGGGTTAACTAAAGGGAAAAGACTAAAGAAAATAATTAAAGAGATACCTCGTTATTACCGGGAATTCTTAGAGATATTTTATACTCTAAATAACTTTAGAGTACTACTAGAACACTAACCTTAGGATTACGAGATTAACCTTAAAGAAGGAGCTAGGTTACCTAAATAGAAACTTCGGTACTTTAACTATACTAAGACGAAGATTATCGAAGAATATATTAGGAAACTAGCCTAGAAAGGACTTATTAGGAAATTAAAGTTACTATATACGGTAAACCTGATAATAGCCGAAAAAAAGGATAAACCGGAAGGAAAGGCTTACGGCGACTACCGACTAGTAAATACTAAGATAATTAAAGATACCTACCTCTTACTAAAGGCTAAATAGTTACGAGATCGGCTATCTAAAGCTAAGATCTTTACTAAACTAGATTAAGAAAACGCTTTTAGATTAATCCGTATAGCGAAAGGACACGAATAGAAGACTATATTTATAATACTATCAGGGCTATAGAAGTACCTTATAATACTATTCGGCCTCGTAAACGCTCCTACTACCTACTAACGATAGAATAAAGATATTCTCCGACCTTTCCTCTATAAAATAGTTATCCTATACTTAGATAATATTCTCGTCTTCTTAGAAAAAGAGGAAGACTATAAGAAAGATATATATAACGTACTAAAAGTATTATATAAGTATAAATCTAGACTTAAGCTTAAGAAATATAAGTTTAAAGTTAAGGAAGTTAAATTCCTAGGTTTTATTATTACTCTAGGTAAAATAAAGATCGATCTAGAAAAGATCTAGGTAGTTAGGGACTAGCTAACCCTAGAAAACGTAAAAGATATATAATTATTTAACGGGTTTAGGAACTTCTTACGATAGTTTATTCGGGACTATTTAAGAATAGCCGAACTATTAACACGCCTTATACGTAAAGGAGCGAAATTCGTATAGGGAGAAGAGTAGTAAAACGCGTTTAACGAACTTAAAAAGAAATTTACGGAGAATCCTATACTTAGGATATTTAACCCGGAATTAGAAAGCGTCGTTAAAACGGACTCTTCGGATACTTCTAGAGTAGTAGTATACCTATAGCCAGATAAGAATAGAAAGCTATATCCCGTAGCTTACTTCTTAGAGAAATATAATCTAGCTAAGCTAAACTACGATATATATAATAAGGAACTCCTTACTATTATATTAGCGTTAAAATATTAGAGGATCTATCTCTAAGGAGTAAAATATAAGGTTATTATATTATTAGATTATAAGAACTTAGTTAGTTTTACTAGGACTAAGGTACTCGATAGAAGCAGGTATACGAGATAGTTAGAAGAGCTAGTATACTTTAATATTATTATTAAGTATATTAAAGGTACTACGAACCTATATACTAATATATTAAGTCGGTTACCTAGGTATACTAAAGATAAAAGTTCTAAGATAATTAATCTACTAAGAGAGATCTAAGCCGGAGACTTAGTACTAGGAGTAAAATCAGTCCTAGCGAACTCTCGAAGCGACCCTCTAGAAGAATCTTACTACTAGAGAATACGGAAGGTATAACAGGAATTTCTAAATAATAAAGATAACGAAACGATTTAGAAACGATACTAGATCAGCCTATATATAAAGAAGGATTTATAGGAATATATAGATACTTATAAAGTATAGATTCCTACGGACCTAGCCCTTAAAATTATTAAAGAATAATATAAGCTACTAGCTTATAGATATTAAGGAATACGCCGTACTACCTTTAGAATTAAATAACTATATTACGTCCTAGACCTAAAGAAGTTAGTTAGTAAAGTGATCGCTAAATACGATATATATATAAGGAATAAGGTTTCACGACACGCTCCTTATAGATAAATAGGAATAATACTAATACCGGATATTCTATTTAAGTTAGTATTATAGGATTTTATCTCTAGGTTTCTAGAATTAAAAGAACTAATAATAAATATTAAATACGACTCTATTCTAGTTAGTATATATAGACTAACGAAATATATTACCTTAAGCCTATATATAAAAACTAGTATAGCCGAGGATTTAGCTTACGCCTTTAACCGCGATATAGTAATAAATTATAGGCTACTAAAGGAGATTATATTAGATAGAGATAGTCTCTTTACCTCTAAGTTTTAGAAAAGCCTAATAGCTATACTCGGGGTAAAAAGGAAGATATCTACTATATTCTACCTATAGATAAATAGAGGAACTAAACGTATAAACCAGGTTATTAAAGTATACCTACGGTTATACGTTAACTACTAATAAGATAATTAGGTATAGTTCCTACTACTTATATAATTCGCTTATAATAGTTCAGTCTTAGAAGCTACTAGTAAGATACTATTCTTTACCCTATATAGAAGAGAATACGTAGCCTATAGAGAACCGGATCTAGAAATAGAATAAATATTAAATTAAAGTATAAAAGTAATATTAGATAAAATAGCGGAATTATATAAGGAACTATTAGAGGAACTAAAGTTTATAGCAGAAAGGAACGTATACTACTATAATTAGAAACGTAGTTAGGAGCCTACGCTAAAAAGAGGAGATAAAGTCTACCTCCTAAGAAAAAATATTAAAATAAAAAGACTAAGCGATAAACTAGACTATAAGAAATTAGGACCCTTTAAGATTAAAGAAGTAAGAGGACGTTTAAACTACGAACTTAAACTACTAAAGATAATAAGAATCTACCCGGTTATCTATATTTCGTTACTAGAACTAGTACTACTAGGAGCTCTAAAAGCTCCGTTTACTAAAGTAGAATCTATTAACCCTTAAGAAGAAGCTATATATAACGTCGAAGAAATCTTAGACTATTAGTATATAAACGGGAAGATTAAGTACTTAATTAAATAGTTAGATTACCTATATTTAGAAAATATATAGGAACTAAAGTCTTACCTTAGCTACCCTAAGAAGCTTAAGACGTTCTACTACTAAAATCCTAAACTACCTAGAAAGGGTTACTAGGTAGGAAAACTAAGGAAGGGTCGAAAGAAGGATCTAGGGCGAAACCGAAGGGATCTATAGGAGGAGGGGGAGCGGCCGCGATACGGGCTGCCTCCGCCTCTTACTTACGCCTCTCTCGCGCTTATTTTTCCCGGGCCTCTAACTCGTCTAACTCGTCTAAAGAGTTAAGACCGGCTAATACTATCTGTTTTTCCCTAGCTAATAGCTAACGCTTCTGCTTCCGTAAGCGAGCGACCCGGGCTATAGCCTCTTAGGCCTGCTCGGTAGCAGCCTCTTCCTACTACTCGAGGTACTCCTTCTACCGTTCGAGAGAAGCCTAGTTAGAAAGTAAGGGTATTCGATTCCTCTCACGATAATCGCAGGTTTTACCCTAATAGGCGCACTCTACGTAGCGTTTAAATTCCTTACCCGGAATAGCTACGTAACGCCGGGATACTCCTTTAATATCTTTTAATTTTTCGTAACGAGTATAAGGAGCTATAATATCGCCTAGACGTTCGATATAGTTTCCTAAGGTAGCTCGTTCTTATTATTTACGGGAGCGATCTATAGTTATAATAAGAAGAGGAGAGGCCGATAGCCTAACGTCGATATTTCCTTAGGTCGTACTTATACGTAAGGATACGCTAGGACGAAAGGGGGGTAGTATTATAATTACGGGATAAATCACGTATAGTCCTAAGACTATAGGCTTAAGAGATAATTATCTCTAGGAGACCTTAGGCTAATATAGAGAAATAGACTAATTACGGGCTAGTAAGCGATCCAGGGATTTTATAGTAACAGGTAGGTTATATAACTATAGGTCGACCGGGTCGATAGGCGACTAAGTCGACTAGAACGAAAAGGTCGATTAGCTACCCTCGCGTTCTATTTAGTATATAGTCTAGGTCTTTACCTATTAGATAGGAGCTTCGTACTTAATTAAATATAGTAACTAAATCTTATTATTATATTATATAGTTGTTATTACGAGTAAGACTTCTAAGCCTTATAACCTAGTAATAGCCCGTATACTTCTATATAGCCTATAAATATAACTTATTACTTAGCTATAGGGTAGTTAAGTACTAAATCGTAACAGATTCTCACGGACCTAGCCCTTAAGATTATTAAGGAATAATATAAGCTGCTAGCTTATAGATATCAAGGGATACGCCGTACTACCTTTAGAATTAAATAACTATACTACGTCCTAGACCTGAAAAAGTTAGTTAGTAAAGTGATCGTAGAATACGATATATATATAAGGAATAAAGTTACTCGATATACTCCTTATAGATAAATAGGAATAACACCGATACCGGATATTCTATTTAAGTCGGTATTATAGGATTTTATTTCTGGATTCCTAGAATTAAAAGAACTAATAATAAATATTAAATACGACTCTATTCTAGTTAGTATATATAGACTAACGAAATACGTTACCTTAAGCCTATATATAAAAACTAGTATAGCCGAGGACTTAGCTTACGCCTTTAACCGCGATATAGTAATAAATTATAGGTAACTAAAAGAGATTATATTAGACAGAGATAGCCTCTTTACCTCTAAGTTCTAGAAAAGCCTAATAGCTATACTCGGAGTTAAGAGAAAGATATCTACTATATTTTACCTATAGATAAATAGAGGAACTAAACGTATAAACCAGGTTATTAAAGTATACCTACGGTTATACGTTAACTACTAATAAGATAATTAGGTATAGTTCCTACTACTCGTATAATTCGCTTATAATAGTTCAGTCTCGGAAGCTACTAGTAAGACACTATTCTTTACCCTATATAGAAGAGAATACGTAGTATATAGAGAACTAGATTTAGAAATAGAATAAATATTAAACTAAAGTATAAGAGTAATATTAGATAGAATAGCGGAATTATATAAGGAACTATTAGAAGAACTAAAGTTTATAGCGGAAAGAAATATATACTACTATAATCAGAAACGTAGTTAGGAGCCTACGCTAAAGAGAGGGGATAAAGTCTACCTCCTAAGAAAAAATATTAAAATAAAAAGACTAAGCGATAAACTAGACTATAAGAAATTAGGACCTTTTAAGATCAAGGAAGTAAGAGGACGTTTAAACTATAAACTTAAACTACTAAAGATAATAAGAATCTACCCGGTTATCTATATTTCGTTATTAGAACTAGTACCGCTAGGAGCCCCGAAAGCTCTATTTACTAAAGCGGAATCTATTAACCCTTAAGAAGAAGCTATATATAATATCGAGGAAATCCTAGATTATTAGTATATAAACGGAAAGATTAAGTACTTAATTAAATAGTTAGATTACCTATATTTAGAGAATATATAGGAACTAAAGTCTTATCTTAGCTACCCTAAGAAGCTAAAGACGTTCTACTACTAAAACCCTAAACTACCTAGAAAGGGTTATTAGGTAGGAAAACTAAAGAAGGATCGAACGAAGAATCCAGGCCGAAAGTAAGGCCGGGGTTATTAGGAGAGGTCGGCGTAGCCGCTAGTATAGCTACTGCCTCCTCCTTCTATTTCGCTTCTTCCTCTTTTTTTTATTTCTCCTTTTTAATCTCCTCTAGAGTATTAAGCTCTGCTATAGAGTTAAGACCGGTAGTAATTATCTTCTACCTCCTTTTATAAAGAAAGACCTTCTCTTTCTTAAGACGTTAGACACGGGCCACGGCTTCGGCTATTATAGCCGAAGCGGCTACTATAGCCGCGTAGCTCTCCCCTTCGGTAGTATCTAGTTTCTCGATTTAAGAATCTAACGAATCCTATTCTAAAGCTTTTAGTATTCGATTAACGGCTCGAATATCGTAGGATTTATTAAGGCGAGCGTATCGGCCGTATCGGTTTAATTTAGGATCCCGAGGGGAGAAATAGTCGGAGTAGTTTACTTTTTTATAACGAGTATAGGGAGCTATTTTCTTACTAGTAGAATTAATTTATTATCTAAGGGCGGTATAATCAGTACGTGGTGTTAAACGTATAGGACCTATAATAAAAGAAGAAGAGGCCTCTAGCCTAACGTCGATATTTCCTTTAGTCGTACTTATACGTAAGGACACGCTAGGATAGAAGGGGGATAGTATTATAATCACGGGATAAATTACGTATAGTTCCAAGACTATAGGCTTAAGAGATTACTATCTCTAGGAGACCTTAGGGCTGTTATAGGAAATAGACTAATTACAGGCTAGTAAGCGGTCCAGGGATTTTATAGTATAAGTTATCACGTAATAAGGAGTATAAGACGTGCTAGCCCGGCTAGCTAGCTTACACGGCTTATAGAGCTTACGCTAAGTATAGATATTAATAGTATATAGTCTAGGTCTTTACCTATTAGATAGGAGCTTCGTACTTAATTAAATATAGTAACTAAATCTTATTATTATATTATATAGTTATTATTACGAGTAAGACTTCTAAGCCTTATAACCCGGTGATAGCCCGTATACTTCTATACAGTATATAAATATATAACTTATTACTTAGTAACAGGGTAGTTAAGTACCGAATCGTGATATAAACGTACTTCGAAGCGTAGGTACTTAAAGTATCACGATTCGGCACTTAACTACCCTATAGCTAAGTAACAGGTTATATATTTATAGGCTATATAGAAGTATATAGACTATTACTAGGTTACTAGGCTTAGAAGCTTAGCTCGTAATAATAACTATATAATAAATAATAAGATTTAGTTACTATATTTAATTAAGTACGAAGCTCCCTATCTAATAGGTAAAGACCTAGAATATATACTAAGCGGAACGCGAGGGTAGCTAGTCGACCTTTTCGTTCTAGTCGACTTAGTCGCCCGTCGACCTAGTCGACCTATAGTTATATTATAGTGGGGATCACGTGGGATCACGTGGACGCACGCTAAGCACGTGATTACTACTGCTGTATTTAATATTTTTTATGTTCTTATTAAGAGGACCAGGATACTTATTACTATTTTAACTACCCTCTTACTTAACGATTACTTTAACGATTATTTAACGATTATTACTTTAACTCTATTCCCTTCTTAATACTAGATCCTGTTACTAAACCTGCCTATTCTTTTATACTTATAGCTTACTACCTAACGTGACCCTCCTATATCTATTTAGTAACCTACGCAGGGAACAGGCAGCTCTATAGTGTTTTTAAGAGGAAATATAACAGAAGAAATACTTGAAACTTTATTAAACGAAGCTTATTAGTATTATCCTTTACTAAGAAACTTATACTAATAAATATAAAATAGGCGACCTTCGATTATAAGTAAGCAGCTTAAGTTCGACGGCCTTACTTAAGAAGCGGACTTATAAGAGATAAGCGACCTATATACCTTTATCTTATAAATAGATCTTTAGAACGGATACCGACTCCTAATAATAAGGACTCCGGAAGAGAGATTTAAATAGGCTACCTTTAAGTATAAAAGAAACGGCTCGACTTTAACGCTAACTATAGGGTATTACTCGGTAGTAGACACGTACGTAATAAACGATTCCCGTATACTCTTAGAAGGACGACTTATTATATAGACGCTATCGATAATTTATTTACAGGGACCTATTTACTTAGTGTTCTCTATAGAAAGAATAAAAACACAGAACTATACGCTTTAGGAACCTTATATACGAAAAGAAGAAAACAGTATAGGAATAGACGTAGGAAGCCCTAGGTACCGGAAAAATTAGTACTTAGTAAAGCTTACTAATAGGAGCCGTACTTAGGAAAGTTTAC